>QRDG01000456.1:167335-438069 GCA_012064385.1 Puccinellia tenuiflora | reverse complement strand
GAGGAGGGTGGCTCTCCTTGGTCTGATGACGACGTCGTCGACGTAGGCGTGCGCGTTGCGACCGATTTGGTCGTGCAAGCATTCTGCATGCAGCGCTGGTATGTTGCTCCCGCGTTCTTCAAGCCGAACGGCATAGTGGGTGTAGCAGTACGGGCCGTATGGGGTGATGAAGGCGGTCTTGAGCTGGTCGTCCGGATCAGCGGAATTTGGTGGTAGCCGGAGTAGGCGTCGAGGAGGGAGAGGAGGTCACAGCCGGCCGTGGAGTCGATCACTTGGTCGATGCGTGCAATGCGAAGGGGTCTTTAGGGCAAGCCTTGTTGAGGTGGGTGTAGTCGATACACATCCGCCATTTCTTGTTCTTCTTTTGCACCATCACACCGGGATTGGCTAGCCACTCCGTGTGTTGCACTCTTTGATGAACCCGGCCGCGAGTAGCCGGGCTATTTCTTCTCCTATAAGCTGTCTTCTTCCTTCCGCGAAACGTCGCAGGGACTGTTTTACCGGCTTGGCATCTGGCCGGACGTGAAGAGAGTGCTCGGCGAGTTCCCTCGGCACACCAGGCATGTCCTTGGGGGACCACGCGAAGATGTCCCGGTTCTCACGGAGGAACTCGACGAGCGCGCTTTCCTATTTGGGGTCCAGGCTCGCCCCCACGGAGACGAACTTGGTCTTGTCGTTGTCGTCGAAGTAGATCTTCTTTCGGTCCCGGGCCGCCTGGAAGTTCGACTCGCCAGCCGGCTTGGCCGACTCCGGAATCTCCAGCTTTTCCTCGCTAGCCTTGCGCTTGAATTGCTTCATCTCCTCGTTGCAGACCATGGTCTCGGCCACCTTTGCGCTGTCGGAGGCGCATGCGATGGAGCGTTTATAGTCTCCGGTGACGGTGATGATCCCGCGTGGGCCTGGTAGCTTCATCTTGAGGTAAGCGTAGTGGGGTACCGCCATGAACTTGGCGAGCGCCGGCCGCCCGAGGATGCGTGGTAGGCGCTGGAGTGGTTGACCACCTCGAAGGAGATGGTCTCGCGGCGATGGTTGCTCTTGGTGCCGAATAGGACGTCCAGCCGGATGAGGCCCATGGACGATCCGGCTCGCCCCGGCACGATGCCGTGGAAGACCGTCCGGCTTGGCGTCAAGCTGGACTCGGAGACGCCCAGCTTCTCCAGCGTGTCACGGTAGAGGATGTTGATGCTGCTGCCTCCATCGATGAGGATGCGTCAGAAGGTGCAAGCGCGCTTGGTGGAGATGATCATGGGCTCCAGGACTAGAGCATAGCCGCCTGGGTTGGGCATCAGTTCCAGGTGGTCGCGGCGGTCCCACGTGATCGGCTCCTGCGACCAGTTAAGGTACTGAGGGACAGGTGGAACCACCGCGTTCACTTCCTTGAACCGTTCGCGCCGGCTTCGCTTGTCATCGCGCTCGCTGACGAATACGATGTAGGCGGCATCCGGATTCTGGTAGCCGTCTGGACCTCTTGGAGGCGGAGCCGGAAGGCGCTCCCTTTCTTCTTCGCGTTGGCGGTCATCACGATCCCTGTCTTCGCGTCGTCTGTCGTCGCGCCCTCGATCGTCTCGTCCGGCTTCATCCCGAGGCGGAGGCGGGTTTCGCCGCTCGTACGGTGGTGGCCTTGGGCGTCCAAGAGTGCATTGCCTGACGGTGTGGTTCGCTGGCCGCTCGCCATGGTTCCGGCACGGTTGATCGAGCATGTAGTCGTAGTTGTTCCTCGCCCTTGTCCGGCGCATGTCGCCGCTTGTCCTCATGCGGCGGTTGTCGAAGCCTCCTGCCGGCCTTCCTTCGGTCGTGGCGACGACCTTGGACTCGACACGGTCGTCTGCAGACTTGCGCTTGCCGGCCGCGTCGGAATCTCGCCGGGCCAATTTTCCTCCGTCTTGGTTCTCCGTCCGGCTGCGGCGTGCAGCCGGCTCCGTCGTGATGATTCTCCCGGCTTCGTCGAGTCGGATCGGGTTGGTCATGCCCGCGTCAGCGGTGGCGTACTCGTCGGCGATTGCCATGAGTTCTGCCATGGTCTTCGGGCTCTTCCTCAGGAGCCGATGCTTGAGCAGCGTCTGATCTCGGCAGCCTTGAATGAAGTACTGGACGGCTTGGAGCTCGAGAACTCCTTCGCAAGAGTTGCGAAGGCTTGTCCACCGGGTGAGGTAGGCTCGGTCCGACTCGCCGTCCTTCTGCTTGCACAGCGCGAGCAGCTGTGCGTTGCCAGGGCGCAAGTAGGTGCCGGTGAAATTGCGGTTGAACACTTCCTCGAAGTCCAGCCAGCTGTTGACGCTCTCCTTCGGAAGGCTGTTGAGCCAAGTCCGTGCCGATCCCTGGAGCATGAGTGGCACGTAGCGCACGGTTACCCGCTTGTTGCCGCCTGCGATGTTGACCGCCGTGATGTAGTCGGCGAGCCAGTCTTCCGGCTTCGCGGTGCCGTTGTACTTGGGTGTGTCCCTGGGGAGAGTGAATCCCTTCGAGAATCGCTCGCTCCGGATGCGGGGTCCGAAACAGCGATGGGCGGCGATGTCCTCTTCTTCGATGATGCTTGACAGCTTGAGCACGTCGATGCGGTGGCGTGCATCGTCGCTGGTTTCAGGTCCCAGCGGCCCCAGGCGTTCGTCGATGGTGACCTTGTGGCCGACTCGCTCCTTGATGTTCCGTCCGGCTCGAGGCTCGCTCCGGTTGCCGTCTTCGCGTCGTCCAGCCGGATCACGGCCGTGATCACGAGGATGCGAGCTCGCGCTCCCCTCGCGATGAACTCGTGTTTGCTTGTCCTTCGCCCTTCCGTGGCTCGTGGATGACGCCTCTGCGCCTTGCTTGGACTTGCCGGCTGCATCGTAGCCTGGAGGCGGCTCATGGTGCCCCTTGCTCGCCGTTGCCTCCGTTTCTCGCTGCTGCCGGTTGGCCGTGTTGATGAGTTGCCGCACCCGGCGCATTTGTTGATGTAGTTCTTCGCCTTGGAGATAGGGTAGCTCGGCGGCTGCTGCTTCCGCCGCCCTCATGTTTTGCGTAGGACAGCTGTACTCGGGGAAGCTGAGGTTGGTGAGTTCATGCGCCTGGCCGGCACGGTTCATGGCGCCACCAAGATCTCCTCCTTTGCGCCTAACTTCGTTCAGCTTCTCCGCGTTGCGGTCCGCCTGCTCGATGCCGTGTGCGGAATTGTACTCGCGGATTGTGGCGCTGAGCCGGCGTTGTGTCGACGCGAGGTTTAACGCCTTGTCGTAGATCTGCTGCCGCATCCTCTCGAGTTCGGCCGCCGCCTTGACTGGATCAGCACTCGGCGCGATGGGGGTGCTCAGCAGCTCGAAGTCGGCCTCCAGGTTGCGCTGGTAGCGCGAAGGTTCGCCAGCTTCATGAACGGTAGTGGTGACGGGGCCTCCTACCGCCGCGTGCTCGACCATGTGCACCTCGGCGTAGACGTTGAGCTTGGTGACGTCGCGGTCCGCGTCGCCGGAGTTGAGGTAGCCGAAGGCAGAGTCGTCGTTGCAGGTGCTGGCGTCGAAGATCGAAGGAGCCAAGCTCGAGTAGACCACCTCCGGGTACTCCTGAGCGGCGACGTAGACGTAGACGTGGAAATCGCCAAGGGTGACGACCGCTCCTCCGCTGGCGACGTTCACGTCGGCGAAGCTGTTGGTGTTGTCGAGGACGCAGCCGACGGAGCCGATGGAGAGCACGAGGCCGGAGACGATCCGCCGACCATCCACAGTCCGGGATCCCGCGCAGAACGTGACTCCGTTCGCCGCGAGCCCCACGGTGGGCGCCAAATGTCGTGGTGGGTAGCACGGCATATCCATCAAAGACGGAAAAGAGTGTGGGGCAGGCGACGATCGGATGCTCGCGCGGGATTGGGCAACCAACATGCAAACACACATCAGTTACCCAGGTTCGGGGCCCTCCTTGTGGAGGTAACACCCCTACGTCCTGCTCTTCTTGTTCTTATTGATTGATCACAAGTCGGGCTACAAGGGTTGCTCCTGGAGCTGTATTGTGGTGGTGCCGGCTAGAGATGTCAAGCCGGCTGGAGGTGGAAGAAGGTGATCTACGTATGTCTGTGCCTCTGTCCAACGTCTCTTGTCTATCGCCTCGCGCAGGAGGCCCATGCACGCCTTATATAGGCAGCGGCTAGGGTTTTGGGTTACAAGGAGATTACACGATTGCCCCTATGACATCACTACTCTGGAGCCGGCTGGAGCTATCTCATCATTACATTGTAGCGGTAACGCCCGACAGGGGCTGGACGATCCGGGCCCACTAGTACGGACTGGTCGGTGGATAGAGGCCGGCTTGAGCCTAATCGGCCGTCCGCCTCCGGGTAGACGAAGCGGCTTGCTTCATCCGGCTGGCTCCAGGCGGCATGCTGCAGCCGGCACCTGCGTAACCGGCCCATGTAGTTCTTGATGAAATGGACCTCTTAGGGGTATCCGGGGTTCATATCCCCGACAGCCGCTGAGGTGCTCGCCAGGAAGTACGACCAAGTCCTGGTCGATGAAGACGAAGGCGACGGCGAGGAAGGCGCCCTGGAGGCGGAAACTGCCGTGGACGGAGCGGGCACCTCAGGAGGCGCGACGGCCTGAACTCCTTCCTGTAGCTGGTCGTGCATGGGGCACATTACCTTAGTATTTTGGTTGTAACAACCTTTGTAAAGACTTGCTTTAAGCTTTTGAACGCGCTTGTGAATGTCCCTCGGGTGGCTTTTGTATTTTCCCTTCATGTCTTTTTCGCTCTACGTCTTAGGACCCTCTCTTGGCGCTACACCACCGCCGCTTCAGTATGTGAGAGTCAGGGCTCCACAAGGCTGGGGGGTGTGTGTGGCCTCAAGAAGTAAGATCCCCTCGAAGCGCGATGCTTGGGGCCCCCCTTTGACGTGCTAGCAGCCCATGAGGCGTAGGAGAGAGAAAAGAGACTCGAGGGGCAAAAACCAGCGAGAGGAAATTCGACCGAGTGTTTGTACTTAGCTTAACAAGGCATTCTGCCTTGGAGAGGGTGTTGGTTCCATGGCGAGATGTTTTTGCCTTGATGTTGCCTGAGGCTTGGAGAACCTGCTTTCCTGCACTTGGAGAGATAGGCATACCCACAAGAAGTACATAGCTAGAAATCTTATGGTGCTCGTAGGTTCCTTCATGTGTGTCTTGCGAGGAGAATAGGCACCAAGGTTTTTGGTGATCCTTGGTGAGTTGACGTGCGCGGGAGCTGACCCATGAGTTCAGAGCTCCTTGGGAGTTGACATGCATGAGAGCTGACCCGCAAGTTCAGAGCTCGGATCCCTTGGGTTTTAGGTGCTGCCGGGATGCTCCCGTGGCATGGCACCATGCTAGCCCCCGCTCGCGAGATACGCATGAGGGATCATACGAGCGAGAGAGAAAAGCAAATAACGCTAGAGCTTACCGAAGCAACAAAATATGCTGGCGCGATGCGCGAAGGTTCAAATTGACCTGAAACATAGGTTCATTACACTGGTGTGGCCAGAAACACAAAAAATCCGCCATGCTCTGGGCATGGAGTCCACATGCTGTGGCTGAGACTCTCGAGGCGGCGTGCCCGAGGCAGACGCATGTAGAGAGAGCTCAGGGGGCCCCTAGGCGGGGGTGGCTTTTAGCCTGCGTTCCACCATGACCGGCATGGGGATCCACCTCGCCAAGGCATGGTGCCTGAAGAGGTTACGGTGCCGAGGCTTGGTGGCTTGGGAGTCTTCTCGAACGGCCCGCGGCAACGTATAGTAGAGAGGGGGAGCCCGAAGTTTTTTCCTCGTGGAGGATGATGGCGCGTGGCTCTCCCTTGATGCAAAAAGTTGCTCGCCGAGGGCGATCAAGGGTAGAACTTGCGCAGGTGCTGGATGTTCTAGGGGTTGGCGACAGGGATGCCGTCCTCCGTCTCGAGCCACGCGGAGCCAGGCCTGGCGATGTGCACGACTCTGTAGGGGCCTTCCCACATTGGGAAGGTTGGCGGGGTTCAGCTTGATGTTGACCTTGCGCAGGTTGGCAAAGGTCTCCTCGAGGTCCTGGATGAGCGTGTCCTTCTCGCGGGTCTTGACGACGATGTCATCGACGTAGGCCTCTGCATTCCTCCCCATTTGAGCCCCCAAGGCGATCCTCATGAGGCGCTGGAAAGTGGCGCCGGCGTTCTTCAGGCCGAAGGGCATGCAGACGTAGCAGAACACACCACAAGGGGTGAGAAATGCTGTCTTCTCCTCGTCCTCCTTTGCCATCTTGATCTGGTGATAACCAGAGAAGGCATCCAGAAAACAGAGGAGCGCGCAGCCGGCGGTGGAGTCCACGATTTGGTCGATCCTCAGGAGGGGATAGGGGTCCTTGGGGCAGGCTTTGTTGAGGTCGGTGAAGTCGATGCAGAGGTGGCTCCCTCCGGTGTGCTTGGGGACGACCACACCGTTGGCGAGCCAAGTGGGGTGGACCACTTCCTTGATGATGCTGGCCTTCTTCAGCTTTTCTACTTCCTTGACGATGAAGTCTTGTTTCTCTGGCGCTTGGCGCCGCACCTTTTGCTTCACGGGGCGTGCGTTTGGACACACGGCTAAGTGGTGCTCGATCACCTCCCTCGGTACTCCGAACATATCTGACGGTGTCCAGGCGAACATGTCAGAGTTTGCCCTGAGGAAGGCGACGAGCGTGCTTTCCTATTTGGGAGGCAGGTTGGCGCCGATGGTGACGCTAGCCCCCGAGCCGCTTGCCTCCAGAGACACTTGCTTTGTCGCGGCCTTCTCCTGAGAGAACAGCTGCTTCTTCTTCGCGGGGGGCCTCGGGAGGGGTTCCTCGTCCTCGTCAGCGGGTGACGCCACCGCGGCAGCCTTGTAGGCCGCTTACGCAGCGTACAGGGCGTCCGAGACCACGCCGCGGATGACAATGGTGCCACCCGAGCCAGGGAGCTTGACGAGGTTGTAGGCGTGGTGAGTCACCGCCATGAATTTGGCGAGGGCGGGGTAGCCGAGTATGGCGTTGTAGGGCAGGCCGATGTGCGCGACGTCGAAGTCGATCAGCTCGGTGCGGTAGTTGGCCTGGGTGCCGAAAGTGACGGCGAGCCTCACCTACCCCAAAGGGGTGGTAAGACCCTCTGTCACTCCCGAGAAGGGCCTGGTGGGCATGAGCCGCTCGTAGGGCACCTACAGCTTCTCGAATGTCTCGACGGAGATGACGTTGAGGCCGGCACCCCCATCAATGAGCATCTTAGAGACGGCGATGTTGTTGATGGTGGGGGTGCAGACCAGCGGGATGGTGCCAACGGTCGAAGTGGACTTGGGGTGGTCGCCGGAGTCGAAGGTAATGGGGCACTGGGACCACTTGAGGGGCTTGGAGGCCTCGACTCCAGGAAGGACTGCTGCGACCTCGCGAGCGAGTTGCTTGAAGTGGCGGTTGGAGCGAGGGGCCTGAGCCCTGCTGAGGATGCAAGCGGCCCCGCGAGGCACCTGGTAGCCCTCGTCAGCCTCGGCAGGCAGGTTGTCGTTCGCGGGCTGGACGGCGTTGGCCTGGGGTTTCTGCTGGTAGTTGTCGTTGTAGTTGTTGTTCCAGCGTCGCCCCCCGCGGCCGCCGCGGCCAGCGGGCTCCGTTTGCCTCGCGAGCCTCGCGAGCCTCGCGAAGCCTCTTGAGGTCGTAGCAGTCCTCGGTGGCATGAGAATGCCTGTTGTGGTAGATGCAAAAGGGGCGATCATCCTTCTTCTCAGGTCCCGCGGCTGGAGTGGCAGCTTGGCGAGGCTGCTTGGCGTCGGGCTCTGCCGCGAGGACCGCAGTAGTCTTGCGCTTCTTGGAGGATTTCTTCTTCTTGGACCCCTCAGTGGGGTCCCCTGGCTCGTTCTTGACGAACAAGCGGCCCTCTTCAGCCTTGGCGCACTTGTCCGCCAAGTCGAAAAGCTTGACGATGGTGGTGATGTTGTCGTGGATGCCAAGCTTCTCGAGCATCCGCACATCTGTGACCCCAGCCTGGAAGGCCGAAATGACCTGTGCGTCGGTGGCGTTGGGGATCTTGTTGCGCACTTGGCTGAAGCACTGGATGTACTTGCGGAGGGTCTCGCCGGGCTTCTGACGCACAGCGCGGAGGTCGTTATAGGTGAGGCCGCGCTCATACGTGCCCTTGAAGTTGGCGACGAAGCACCGGCAGAGCTCCTCCCAGGTGTTGATGGACTCGGCGGGGAGGTTGGTGAGCCATGAGGACGCGGAGTCCTTGAAGGCCATGGGGAACCAGTTCGCCATGACCTTGTCGTCGCCCCCGGCGGCCTGGATGGCCAGAGAGTAGAGCTGCAGGAACTCCAGGGCGTTGTTCTTGCCGTCGTAGCGCGGAGGGAGGTGCGGCCTGAACTTGACCGGCCAGACGACGCGACGGAGGCTGCGAGTGAACGCGGCCGTCGTGCCGTAGGTGACCGTGCCGTTGGCGAGGGTGGCACGGAGGTGGCGCCCGGCGGTGGCGACGTCCTGGACGGTGCGGTTGCGGCGTTCCTGCCCGCGCTCGATGCACGATTTGGCAGTCGTGCGGTAACGACGTGTGCGATGCAGCGCGACCGTCGCGAGGAGGAGCCCCCGCTGGAGCAGGTTGCGGTGGAACCGGTGGAGCTGGAGCGGGCGCGGGCTGACGAGGAGGCGCGGGAGGTGCGCCGTGCGCCACGTCCCCCACGAGCGCAGAAGGAACCAGGGAACGAGACGGTGCAGGTGCGGCGGCGCGAGCGGCGCTGATGAGTTCGGAGACGCGGTTGAGCCAGGCCTCCTGAGCGTCCGGCGTGGGGCGGTACTGCAGCAGCTCCTGCGCCATGAGAAGCGCAGTCGCCGGGCTGGGCGCAGGGCGGCCTAGCGAGGAGGCAGCACAGTCCCGCGACGGGTGCAGGGAGGAGGCCTCCTCTTCGCCGAGGTCGTCCTCAGCGTGGTCGATGTCGTCGTCATCCGGGTGCTCGACGCGGGGCTCGGGGTCGGCGCGGCGCGCCGGAGCGGCGCTCCCACGCGGGTTGCCAGCAGGAGGAGCGGTGGCGGCGCTGGCCGTCCGGCGAGCGAGTCGTTCGGCGCGAGAAGGGCCTGCCATGGCTGCGTCGAGGTTAAAGATGCGCCTCAGACCCCTACCTGGCGCGGCAAATGTCGGAGAACTGTCCCAGGAACTGGGTGTGTCTCGAGAAGGATCGAGTAAGGGGCTGAACACGGAATCAAACAACCCTCAACGTGCTCCGGCGACGATGCTCGTCGGACTCGCTGCGGGACAGCACTGCAGAGATGGAACGCTCGGTCTTACCCAGGTTCAGGGCCCTCTTGTGGAGGTAAAACCCCTACGTCCTGCTTTGGTGTATTGCACTACTTGGAGAGTTCACAGTACAAGGAGAGCTTGTCGAGCTCGAGGTGGCTAACAATGGCTACTTACTAGTCTTCAGATATAGGGTTTTGGCAAGCTCCCAGATTCCAAAAACCGAACCCTTTGCTTGGGCGCGCCCCTTCTCCTTTTATAGGCGTCTCGGACCTCTTCCGCCCAAACATTTGGGCGGGAAGGGTTACCACACGGCGACGAAGGAGGAGGCGTGGTGCACCATAAAGGTGAGGTCCACCAGAAAGGTGAAGGCCATGGACGCGGTCCAGGGCAGGGACGGCGTCACCAAAGCTAGAAAAGGCCACCGTCCAACGGGCGGCGAGCTGGCGCTGCGGAGGCGGAACGGGTCCCACGGTGATGCTGCCCTTGGAGCGTAGCTGCAGACGGTTCCCTTATCGCCGAAGTGGCAATACTCGTTGTCCGCTTTGCTTGGTGCTGCTTTGTTGACTCCTTTATACATGGGAACGGCAACTGCGTCGTCGTCGTCATCGCGCGCAAGCGCGCGCGTCACTCTGCACATGGCGCAGAGCCCATGTGCGCTCTGCCGCGGAGGCAGGGATGGCTTCGTGAGGAAGGAGCCTCGGCGAGGCGAAAAACCTCGCCGAGCCCTTCGGCTTGGTCCTTAGCAGAATTGCGGGCGGCGTCGGAGACACCTTGTCGAGTTGCGATCCCTCGCCAAGGGAGAGAATCCTCGGCGAGGAGGAAAAACCCTTCGCGAGGGGAATATCCTCGCGAGGCTCGCCAGGCTTGGAGAGCCTGGTCCTTAGCGAAAATCATCCAAAGAATCTTGTGGGCCCTGGCAGGCCGGCCCGTGGTACCCTGGTTTCCACTGTGCCGACACCAATGTGTTTGGTTATGTTGGGCATTTTAGTGGTTTTATTATGAAATGGTTTCATGGATAAAAGATTTGTTGGAATAAATTTAGAAAGCTTAAACCTTGCATGTTTATGTATCAAGTGGAACATATGTAAAGTGCTATGTTGGTTAATCTTGACACATAAAAGGTTTTAATGATAGTGATCATTAAATTTTGGTTTAACTTGTCTAAAGAGATGTAGGTTTCAAGAATATGAATTTTGTCAAAAGTTACAAAATAATATTCATGATTTACTTGTCATGTTTGGGAAACAAGACATACCTACAAAACTACAAAAGAAGAAATAGAAACTTTAAATACGAAAGTGACTAAGAGTCATTCTATTTTAAGTTTGAATCATAAAGTAATCGTTACTTGATTTTGTGAAAAGAATGTTTCACATATTTATTTTGCAAAAGAGTTTGCGTGGAATAAATAAAACTTAGAGCTGGCAAGGTGCTGGCGTTTCGTATATGAGTTCTCGAATCTTAAGAGTTAAGAATTTTGGAGGGGTCCAAAGTATCGAGAAAGTGCATAAGAAACTGAGTGAGATCTAATTAAGATATGTGGTGACATATATTAAGTTAGAGCAGAAATTAATTTCCATAATCAAAATGTGTGGTGACATATGTTTGAGTGGGAACTAGTTAATCATGGTCAAATATAGAGATAACATATTTCTGAGTGGGAGCCAGAGTGGCTTCACAATTTAATATGTGTATGGTGTATATTTGAGTGGGAGTTTACAACATCATATTTGAATGAAATGGAGATTTCATAAATGTTGTAAATGTTGACATGGACCAATGCATAACTTATGAAGTTAGTTTGAATGTCAAATATTCATGTAGATGAATGTATCTATGAAGGATACATAAGTTTGATAAACATTAAAGTCAGGATGTTTAACCTATACAAGTTTTTGAAGGAGTTCAAAATGGGAACAAGAGAAGAATGGTTCGTCTCATTGTAACATATAGGTGAAACATTGAGTTTGAGAACTCAGTACAAAATTGATGGTTGAAGGATATGTTGGAATTCAATATGAATTGTTCATAGGTCTCAACATATAAGAACCATGTGTTTGTATATGACGATATGTGACCCAAGTTCTTAGTTGTAAGAACATGATGAATGAGGAGTCATTTTTCATGAAATTGAGATAAATTTAGAAAATGGTAGACTTGGTTGAAGTCATAAAGCCAGACTAAATTGGAGATCTTTGAGAATCAGAGCAGCGCAGCGAAAGCATGATCGGAAATACCGAAGTGCAAAGTTACACTGTCGATTTGTTAAGTCTACAACATATAGGAGTATATGATTAATTCGAGGATTGAAACAAGATATAATATTTTGGTTTGAGAAAGTTGTTTCAAGATCGAGTGAGTTCCAGATGCATATGTTATGAGAAAGTCCATTTGACTGATCATACATATGGGCATAAAAGGATATGAATATCTCACTCTATAACCAAACATATTATATACATTATATGATAATGAGTTTTATCATGGGATGATAGGAAGTTTATCATGGGATGATAAAGTAATGTCAAATTAGGTGACAGTTACAATTTTGCAAAGGACATAGACAGCTGTAAAGTACAGAGCACGGACAGAACCTCTTCCAAGAGCAAACATGATTAGCACTAAGACTTCATGAGTGTGACTCCATGAGTGTTAGATCGAGAAAGTGTAAACTAGATTATTGACTCTAGTGCAAGTGGGAGACTGTTCGGAATATGCCCTAGAGGCAATAATAAAATGGTTTATTAAGCATATTCACGTTTATGATAATAGTTTATTATCCATGCTATAATTGTATTAAATGGAAACATAATACATGTGTGGAATATAAACACCCGGAGTCCCTAGTAAGCCTCTACAGGACTAGTTCGTTGATCGAGAGATAGTTAGAGTTTCCTAACTATGGACTTGTTATAGTCACTTGATAACGGAGTCATATCATTAGGAGTAATGGTGTGATAGACATGACCCAAATAAAGAGTTGCAATTAATCGTGTCACAAAAGTTTTGTTGTCAACACTTTTAATATGCCAAATATAGTTTCCTTAGACCATGAGATTATATCACTCCCGTTCACCGGAGGAATACTTTGTGGACATCAAACGTCACTTCGTAACTGGGTGATTATAAAGGTGGCTTTCAGGTATCTCCGATGGTGGGTTGTTGGGTGTTATGAATCGAGAGTGGGATTTGTCCCTCCATGTGACGGAGAAGATATCTCCAGGCCTTCTCGGTAATATAGCATAAAAAATCTGCAGACATGTGATTAGGATGTAATCATCGGGATCCTATATTATGGATGAGTAAAGAGAACTTGCCTGTAACGAGATTAAACTAGACATGGGGATGTCAACGATTATATCTCGGGCAAGTAAAATATCGTGAGACAAAGGTAATCATATATGAGATTAATTGAATCTCCGGCATCGTGGTTCAATCGAGAAAAATTTTTCGCGCGTTGAGTGTATAGGAATTAATATGGGCATCCCGGTCCCGCTATTAATTATTGATATGATCATGTCTATGCATTCTCGAACCCGTAGGGTCACACACTTAACGTTCCGATGAAATTAGGTTTTGCGATGAATTAAATGATGAAACGAACGAATGGTGATTCGGAGTCTCGGATGTGATCCCGGACGTCACGAGGAGTTCCGGAGGAGTCCGAAGAATAAGATTCATATATGGAAAGTTGTTTCCGGAGGTTTCAGAAAAGTTCCGGAAATTATTTATAGGGTACCGGAAGGTTCCGGAATGTTCTAGAAGGCTCTAGAAGTGGGACCACATATTGTATGGGGCCCACATGGACCAAAGGGGTGCTGCTGGCCACTTGGGCCAGCCGCACCACCCAATGGCCCACATGGGCTGCGGCTAAGGAAGGGGGGATCCCACTCCTAGTTGGACTAGGAGTTGGGCCCTCCACCCTTTAGGAAAGGAGCCCAAGGAGGAGTCCTAGATGGACTCTAACTTGGGGGGCAAGGCAAGAGGGGGCCGGCCGGCCCCTGCCCCAGCCCTAGCCGCCACCTATAAATAGGGGGGGAGGGAGGGGTGCGGCACACCCTTGAGGCTGCCGCCCCACACACCCTAGCCGCACCACCCCTCCACCCCTAAAACCTAGCCGCGCCACCCCTTACCCCGAAGGGCTGCCGCCGCCTCTCCTCCATCTAGAGCTGCCGCACCACCTCTCCCCGAAGGGCTTCTGCGCCACCTCCTCCTCTCCCTCTCCTCTTGCTTGGCTTGGCGAAGCCCTGCTCGCGGAGATCGTCATCGTCACCGGCACTACCGTCGTGCTGCTGAGATCATCAAGGCCACGTCTTCTCGCTTGCGGGATCAAGGAGTCGACGTCTTCATCGAGCCGTACGTGTGGACGCCGCGGAGGTGCTGCCCGTTGCTGCACTTCACCGGATTGGATCTCGAGGATAATACATCTCCTCGCGACTAGACGAGTCTAGTTGCGGGGATCGACTAGCCAACCCCTGCACCGACAAAACGTGTTTGTTGATCTTCAAGGGTAAGAGATTGGATCTCACCTTCGCTATCTTCATCTCGTAGATCTAGATCCTTGGGGTTTATTCCGCTTGCCGCGTAGAATTTTTTTTGTTTTCCATGCTGCGACCCCATCAGTTACAGGGTCTGCAGTACCGCATCGTATACAGAAAAGGGTCTGAGAATCGAGTCGCTGACGCTTTGTCTCGTCGGCCTCATCCTGAGATGGAACTGTTTGCTATCTCACATTGCCAACCAACCTGGATCTTGTCCATATTGGATGCTTATCACCAGGATACCGCAGCACAACATCTGCTGCAGCGTTTGACAATAGCGCCAGATCCTGACAAATTGTTTACCTTACATGAAGGTGTGATCAGACGCAAGGGGAGAATTTGGTTGCCTGTCAATTCAAAATTACAGCATAACATCATTGCTGAAATGCATTCCACACCGTTGGGGGGGCACTCTGGAATTCCAGTCACTCTACGTCGCCTGAAGCAACTGTTCTATTGGCAAGGTATGGCTAAGTCTGTCCATCAATTTGTCAAATCTTGCACTATCTGTCAGCAGGCTAAGCCAGACCGTGCCAAGTATCCTGGCCTTCTCCAACCCTTGCCAGTTCCCAAAGCTGCGTGGCAAGTCATATCAATGGATTTTATCGAGGGATTGCCTCGTTCAGGCCGTTTCAACTGCATTCTGGTCGTAGTGGACAAGTTCAGTCGTTACGCGCATTTCATCCCTCTTGCCCACCCATTCACTGCGGCAACTGTGGCAGCTATTTTTATGGACAACTATCACAAGCTGCACGGGTTGCCTGAACAAATTGTGTCTGACCGTGATCGGATATTCAACAGTCAATTCTGGCGCCAACTCTTTGAGCTCAGTGGTACCAGTTTGGCGATGAGTTCGTCGTATCACCCCGAGACCGATGGTCAGATAGAACGTGTGAACCAATGTTTGGAAGGGTATCTTCACTGTTTCGCCCACGCGTGCCCTACCAAGTGGCTGCAATGGCTTGCGCTAGCAGAATTCTGGTACAACACGAGTTTGCACTCAGCTCTCGGCAAATCGCCATTTGAAGTTGTGTACGGTCAATCACCACGGCATCTGGGTATCTCCATCGACAGTACCTACTCTGTCCCTGATCTGCAAGCTTGGTTGGATGAACGACAACTTATGCAAGATCTGCTACGCCAACATTTGGAGCGAATTCGCTTACGTATGAAGCATCAGGCTGATAAAAACAGGACCGACAGAACTTTTGCACCTGGTGACATGGTGTTTCTGAAACTTCAGCCCTATGTTCAGTCGTCGGTTGCACCTCGAGCTCATCACAAGCTCCTGTTCAAATACTACGGTCCATACGAGGTTTTGGAGCGTGTCGGCTCTGTGGCTTATCGCTTGGATCTGCCGTCCTCTTCGCGTATCCATCCGGTGATACATGTATCTCAACTGAAGAAAGCTGTTGGAGCTGATACGCGGGTCCTGAAGAATCTACCGTCCCCTCTTGACATGATTCAGGTACCTGTTCGTGTACTGCAACGCCGTCTTCGCCAACATGGTGCAGTGTCCGTCAGTCAGGTGCTTGTTCAGTGATCGGGTCAGCCGGAAACTTTGGCCACCTGGGAAGACGCAGAAGAATTGAAGCAGCGTTTCCCGCGAGCTCCGGCTTGGGGGCAAGCCGGCCTTCAAGGGAGGGGGAATGTTAACCCTGACCCTGACCCTGACCTGGTGGGACCACATGCTGAGGCGGCAAGAGAGAAGCGGGACCGGAAGGAGAGCACCAGGTATCCATCTCGGGATTGGATGAAGCGCTGAGCTGGCGCCAGGGCATTGGCCAAGAATATAAGGCCATCGTCGACAGGAGTAGAGGTGGCGTTTTGGTAGTTGGCTTCGGCCTAGCTTGAGAGAGAAACATTCCTGTATTCAACTTCATGCCAATGGCGTATCTGTAACGGAGTCGTGAACTCGTGATCGAGATTCCTATATTCATTGGTAGCTAGAATCCCTCCACTAGATCGAGAAGAGCGTTGTTAACAATTAGACGCAAAAATAGTCGCAACTTCTTTCGCAGCCGATCGATGGCAACAGACGCGACCGAGATGGCAAAATGGAACAGTACTTCACACGATTGAAATGGACACCTGGCCGGTGCATATATCTGCATTTCTGCATAATAACTCGATATTTTTACTGATTGGTTTTCCAGGTATGATCGATATCGGCGGAGGAGATCGACGTGACGTCCTTAATTATGTCTGTGTTGGTAACTGGTATATATGGTGCCCCACTAATCCCACGAATAACATGTGATGAGAGGAATATCGTGAAATTAGATGTCACGATCAAGTTGATGATTTAGCTGAAGCAAGCAAAGAAAGTCAGCATGCTAGCTAAAACTAGTCAAGTCCAACGGCAGCGGGCATGCATCTGCGAAGTTGCATCTCGCGTTCGTCTCGAGATCCTGTCACGAGTTCGGAAACAGCTAGCTAGCGTAGCACGATCGACGCCGTGAGAGCGATTGGCCAGATTTGTGTGTACTCAGTAAACTTGGCATAGACGCATGGCCGGTGAAACATGAGACAAATACGTACACGAACGCGTGCAAAAAAACAAGTCCATGCAAATTAACTTGCGAAGCTACGGCCGGCGCCTCTCGTTTCAATGCATGTGCAGAGATCGACTACTCGGCGCCGATCTGCCAGGGAGAATACCAGATCGGGCCTAGTTTTGCGTTGGGTAACTACTCGGCGAAGCTACGTAGAAAAATATATCTCGCTCTGGACTGTTGGAGTAGTACGACATGATTGTACTCACAATAATGCTAGTACACGTGCTGACGGATGTTCCCGTTTACGTTATCGAAGCTACGACCTTAACTGCTGTTTCATAGACACAATTGAAACTGCAAGCGTTCGTGCATGACCCTCTGTATCATAATATAAAATATTTTAGCTATACATTAAACAAGTCTATATATATTTTATGTTGTCTGTATGAGAATAGTTGAACATTTTATATTATGATACGGAGAGAGTATATATTTATACACAAAGCATGAGCATGCCTGGCAAATTCTGAAGTTTGTCTGATAAAAAAGTAGACTAATTAATTTGTGTATATAACTGCGCAGACAGCACCGATATATCAGTTATATTTCATGATCTTCGTCTACCATAGCTTAAAATTAATGTGCACACAAAAGGGATTTGTAAAACCTAGGTCAGATCTAGCCTGTGAGATTTCTCCATCCGAAAGCAACTGGTCCTACACGTACGCTTGCTTGTAAAATCTGCCATTTTGGAGGTTTGATCCATTCAATTTTTCTGACTGCATGCCCGACCGGCAAGTGGGAAGTGAAGCAGTCCATGCATGAATTCAAGGGCAAGAGTACAAGCCTTGGCATTCAGTGTACATTCAGACAGTACAGACACTAATAACTAATCCTTCTTCTCGAGGAAGAAATAAAAAGAGTGCCAGTGAAGGAAAGCTATCGAACTACGGCCGGGGCCGGGCATCCGTCTACCAAACTAAAGTAGGGGACAAATCCCTAATTCCCTCGGGATCATTTTACTATAGGTAACCACGGTCCACGGATGGAATTAACAGAAATTCCTACTGCCCGCACATGCATATGCGTAACTGTATATATATATCTGCCACCTCGGTGGCTGCAAATTCCTTTCATTCCTTTGGTGTTATCTCTACTCAAATTGGCCCGGCCACGCCGATCGATGTACGAACTGGAGTAGAATACCGAGTTTCTACTGGGGATTAGCGAGAGGATTAGCAGGGGATTAGCAGTTTGTTGCTTGACGCTATATCATCCATTCATCGGTCCCCTGCTAGCTGGAGTAGCCTTCTTCCCGCACATGCATGGTCGATCCCGTGGGCTCTCGATCTCCTTCTCGGCTAGTGCCGTGCGCACGAAGCATGCATATGCATGGGAGCGCCGCTACTTACACACGTGCATCGGGGAGAAAATTTTGATCTGGTTGGTCCGGACATTCGCTGACAACTAGGGCCCACATGGCATATGAAACTCCACCAAGTATAGTGTACCATGGTAGCTCTTGATTGTCCGGACCAAGTATAATGTTCCCAGAAAATGCTTGCCTCAAACCCGCACTCAGGAAGAGTAAGAGCATCTCCACGGGGTCGTTTTTTTTTTTTTTTTTTTTTTTTTTTTGAACAAAGAGAGGGCGCCAAAATTCATTCAGCTCATAAACAGTTTACAGCAAGCCATACAATGCCCTGAGGCTGAAAGATAGAGAGAGAAGAAGCTACTGGACAAGTATGAAGACTTGAGTGAGCTGAATTTGAACAAGAGAAGATAGGCAAAGACTGGTCCTGTCTAATTGCCTGATGAGCGCAATCATGAGCAATGCCATTGAGATCTCGTTTGATATGATAGACTTTTGCCTCAATTTCTTTAGAAGCCTTATGGTACTCCGCAATCTGCCTCCTGAGCTCCCATGGGACTTGATTATCAGTGATTGTATCTGCTGCCGCTGCTAATGCAAGAGTTAGATTATCCGTAAGAAAGATGGCTCCATGCACGTTCAGCTTCACAGCAATTTGGGAGGCAAGGACAAGACTGAGAGTTTCAGCATGAAGAGGAGAAGGCGTAGTAGTTGTAGTAGAGGCTTGAATAAGAATTTTTTCTTCTTTTTGATGTCTCTTAAGATGACAGAAGATTGTTTTCCAGGCCGCATCCGTGAATATCTTGCTTCCTGTTATATAAAGATCTGTTTTTAATGTTTGACCTTGAGGCACTATTTGATCTTCTTGGATACTCGTTGAGGTCTTGTGGCTTCTTTGTTTTCTTGTTGTTTCGTCCCTGTCAAGAGCTTCCTGCACAACATTGAGAGTTTCGAGATTCTTTTTAATAGCATTAGTCATATGAATAATCTGATTTGGTTGTTTCTCCTTTTTGTTAAAAAGACGATCATTTCTGTTTTTCCAAATACACCAAAGAAAGGTGAAAATGTTTTCTATAGATCCAAAAGGATGATTCATGTTGAGAATGTTCATTATTGCTTGAGAAAGAGAGCTATTATGCAGTATCAGTTGATCAGTTTTAATATACCAAGGATTAGAGAACCACGCCGCTCTAGCGAAAGGACATAAGAAAAAGAGATGGTTATCATTTTCCTCGCTCCCACACCTGCAGCAAAGTCTGCTAATATGTTTGGAGAACTTACCTGCTCTATCTCCTGAAGGTATAGCTTTTCTCAGAAGCCTCCACCCAAAAGTTTGGACTCTGGGAGTGATATTTTTATTTTTCCATATCAGTTTGAGAAGCTGAGTAGTTTGGTGATTTACCTGGATTGGTCTTGGTTCCCCTTGTTCATAAAGCCTCTGTAGACAAGCTTTATAAGCACTCTTTGAATTGCATTTCCCATTTTGAGTTAATTTCCAGCAAAGAATGTCATCTTCTTGAGAATCAATAATGGCAGTTTGTTTTATGTAATTTGCAATCGGTTCCTGAAAGATAGAGTCTATTAAATTAGTGTTCCAAATCGTCTGATTTGGGATCCAAAGATCTTTGACCTGCGCAGGATAAACAAAATTATTGTTTTGAGTAATCAAAGCATCATAAATATTACTCCAACCTTCGCACCAAGGTGAACTCCAAATAGAGATTTGACCTTTAGATATTTGATAGAAAGCATTTTCTTTAAGAATAGGAAGAATTTTCAGAATGGATGCCCAAAAAGCAGATTTAGGAGTATTAACATTTGGTCTCCAGATTGATGAATCAGGGAAATATTTAGATTTTAACACGGAGTAAAGAAAACTTTCCTTTTTATCCGCCAACCTCCAAGCAGTCATAAGAAGCAAACTTTGATTCATTGCTTGCAGGTTCCTTATACCAAGCCCTCCTTCATTTTTCGAACAGCAGATATCTTTCCAAGCACGAAGGCAAAGAGCTTTTGAAGTATTTTCCCCTCTAACACCCGTCCACCAGAAGTTTCTAATAATAGCTTTAATTTGAGCAAGAAATTTTTTTGAGAAAAGAATGTTCGACATGTAGTACACAGGTATAGAGGAGAAAACTGATTTTATAAGCTCTAATCTAGCAGCATGGGAAAGTTGATCAGCTTTATAAGTTGAGAGTTTAAGTTTGAATTTATCCAGAACAAAGTTATAAGCAGCATTTCTGTTTTTTCCTGGTATAATAAGAGGGTGTCCCAAATGAATAAAATTATTGTCAATGTTAGGCACCTGAAAAATATTCTTAATTGCAGAAACGATCGAAGCATCAACATTCTTGCTGAAAATTATACCTGATTTCATCCAATTTGGAGTCTGTCCAGAGATATTGCAAAATTTTTGCATGATTTGCCTCATTCTCAGCGCTTCCTGCTCTGATGCCTGCCCACAAATTAATAAATCATCTGCAAAAAGCAGGGAGTGTATGTGCGGACAGTTTGGGCCCAATTGAATTCCTGTAAGATTGTTACTTCTCATTGCTTCTTGTAGGCTGAAAGATAACTCATTTATTGCCAGAACAAAAAGATAAGGAGACAAAGGACAACCTTGTCTTATGCCTCTTTCGCTTCTGAATTTTGCAAAAGGCTGACCATTAATGATGACAGAGTAGGAAGGTGCAGAAATGCAAGCATAGATGAGGTTGATGAAATGTTCATGAAAACCTTTTCTTATTAGCGCTGAAACAATAAACCTCCACTCTAATCTATCAAAAGCTTTGGATAAGTCAATTTTAAGCATGAAAGCTTTTTCCTTCCAAGAATTGAGAGCAAAAGTGTGAGTAATCTCTTGAGCTATGATAATGTTGTTACTAATCCGCCTACCTTCTATAAAAGCTTGTTGAGAGGGGTGAATATAGTTAGGCAGATGAGGCTTAAGTCTATTGGCAATGCATTTAACAATTATTTTGTAGATCACATTGCACAGGCTTATAGATCTATAATCAGCAGGCACCAAAGGAACTAACTTTTTAGGAATAAGAGCAATATGGGTGTCATTAATGTGAGCAGGCATAACTCCAGTCTGAAAAAAATTCCTTACCAACTGCATGACATCATTGCCAATCCAGTCCCAAGTTGCAATATAAAATTCCACGTTGAAACCATCAGGCCCAGGTGAAGCGTTTCTTTTCATATCTTTGAGTGTTTCTAGAACCTCTTGATCGTCCGGGATAGAGTAAGTATAATCATTTGATTCTTGAGGAATTTGAGAACTCATGAAGGGCTTGCCCAAGTTAGCATTTGAAGAAGCAAAGATAGACCTAAAGTAGCTAACAAAGGTGTTGCTGATTTTATCAGGCATATGTTGCATTACATCATTTTCATCTTTAATTGAGATTATAGCATTTCTTCTTCTTCTTTTGATAATAGATCTATGAAAAAAAGAGGTATTCCTATCACCGTCTTGTATCCAATGTTTTTTGCTCTCTGAACATAAGAATCTGTAAGTTTGGTTAGGGTCTGCTCATACCTTATCGATAATGAAGCTTCTTTATTGTGATCTTGTTTTTCCATCGGCTTCATTTGAATCTCCTTGATTTGTTCCTGAAGACTGTCGAGCTCTTGTTGCAGTGGCTTCTTCTTTCCACACCAGATTTTAAGTTGACCTGCAAGATGTTTAGTTCTATTCCAGAAGGATTTATTTCTTGAAATGTTCCAGGCCATTTTTGCTTGAGTCTAGAAATCATCTTCCTTGAGCCACCAGTTTTCAAATTTAAAGGTGTTTTTGATTTTCTTAACAGGACCATCAGTAGATAGTAAAATAGCAGCATGGTCACTAATAGTATGTATAATAGGCATATTATAAACATTAGAGATAGGGAACATATCACACCATTCAGAATTGACTAAGCATCTATCAAGACGTTCATAAACAGGATTTGAAGAAAATCTCTTATTGGTCCAAGTATAAGCAGGGCCACTGAATCCTAAATCAAAGAGCCCACAGTTTTTTATAAGCACATGAAAGGCATTCATACGGGCAACATTGAGCTTTTGAGAGTTCTTATCTACATCATACAACAGCTCATTAAGATCTCCCATACAAAGCATAGGAAGATTATGATTATCATACACAAAAGAGGCGACCTGATTCCAGATATCACTAGTATGACGATGATATGGGTCGCCCTAAATACAAATGAGACCAAAATGCTGATTACTAGAGATAACCGTGGCAGTAGCTAGGATTACATAAAAGCTAGAACTATGTACAGTAAGCTTCAGGTCATCATTCCACATCATCCAAAGCCCACCCGAACGACGCCGAGAGGGAACTACAAAAGCATCAGACATATTAAATCTAGAGACCAAGTCAGATGAACTTACCTTGGAAGATTTTATTTCGGAGATGAAGGATACCTGAGGTTTAGTCGCACATATCATCCTGGCAAGATGAAGCATTTTGTTACTGCCAAGGTTCTTGCCCATACCTTGGCAGTTCCATCCTAAGGCTTTCATGGCGCCCGTGGCGCCTTGAAGGCTGGCGCCGCTGCCTCAGCATCTTGAGTAACTGTACTTGGTGCATTCTGAACTTGGTCTATGACAGGTTGGTCTTCCATATTTTGGCTGGCATTCATCTGTGTTCCTTGATTTCCATGCATTCCATGATGAATTATTCCATTATACATGTATGGCGCTTCATAGCACTCCCTGGTTTCCTGCAGAGGCGAGAGAGCACCCCTCCTTGAGTCTTGCGTGCCTTGCGAAGCAGACGGCACCGACGTGTGCAGTGGCCACGGGTCATGATCATAAGAGCCTGCTATCGCATTACTTGCATCTGGTCCACAGGGTGATACTGGCATTGTTCCTGATTTCCGAATTGTTAAGTTTTTCCTGGCATTGGCTGCTGTTATGTTCCTTTTCCAAGAATTAGTCCCTGGCCTAAAAATTGTTGGTAGTTGAATCCTTGGAGACAGTCCTTGCTGCTGTACTTGAACATCCCATCTTGTCTGCTTGCTTTTTGCTTTTGGATCAGACATGATTGCTGCCTGAGATGTATGAAAACATGGCTGAGCTGGAGCAGCCCCAAGGATACCTGATCCATACTCCTTGTTTTGGAGGCAAAGAGTTGTGTTCATCAATTCTGCATTTTGGGCTAGAGACGAACTTGAATTGTAGGGTGGGGCGCCTCTTATTGCTGACTGAAGCAGAGGTGGTCTCACTTCCTTTCCAGGAAAAGCAGGGGGACAATTTATCTCTTGCAGATTTCTGTGACTATTTTGAGTGTTTATCTGATTAACCATCGGCCTTTTTGCAATTGGTTGGTTTAGAGCTTCTGACGATGGAGCAGCCCTTTTTTCACTCGATTCCCGAAAAACAAGCTCTGGTGATCCATTCATATCCACTTGCTTCTGCTGCACATAGACAGCCAGCTGATTTTTTGGAGGGGATGAAGAATGGAGTTTTTCTTTACATGCATTCTCTCTCTTACCCAATTCAGCTTTTCCTTGTTGAGAGTCAACCTGTGTATTAACATGTCTTTCAGAAGACATGCTCTGATCTTTAAGCAGACCTTGCGTGCTGGAAGGAGATTTCAGGGTTTTTCCTTTGTCCTTGGGATTTTCAGCAAACATTTGACGCAATCTTTGTAGAATTTCACTTCCACCTTGACTTGTTGCTTGATCTCCCATTCTTGCATTCTGAATTAATTCTGCAGGTATCATATTCTCATTTATGATCCATTGGCCAAACCTCTGAGAAGGTATATCTGCACTTGACTGTCTATTCCTCTGCCTTCTTGAGATAAGGCTATTTCTGATTTTGCAGTCTTGAGCATTATGGAACATAATTCCACAGAACAGACATGCCCTCTTTATCTTTTCATAATGGAGATAGACCACCGTGGAAGAGTTGTCCTCAAAGGTCACCACCGCTTTATCCTTTAACGGATTGCTTATCATCACTTTTGCCGTTCCCCAGATATAATCCTGCTTGGCAAATAGATTGTTTTCTTGCAAAATATGGAAATCAGATACTTCCCCTACCTTATTGAGAATATCCTTCAGCAAATTAATAGATCTTTTGTTTCTAGGAATTCCATAAGCTCTAACTGTAACTAGTATACTATCAAACTTGAAATCAGCACTTGATGTAGCATTCAGATTGGGGTCAAACCAGTCCACAAGCAGATTCTCAGAGTGCACTACCAGTGGTTGCTTTATGTAAACTGATATCATGTCATCTTGCGACTTAAAGTGAGCCATGAACACAGAGTTTGATACCTGAGAGATTCCATGGTATTTGTCCTTCCACGCTTTGGACAACACTTCCTCAATAGCTTTCTGAGAGAGAGATCTTAGGGTTCCTCCTGTGTTTGCAACTTTCATAATAAGGCAGCAAGAGAAATCCAGTAATTCCTGCTTCTTAACCTCATTACCTTGTATCCTGCAGAGGCCTGGATCAGCTATACTCATTGCCTGCATCGCAAGATCAAGATCCGGGATCTCCGCTTCATCTGGTTCTTTCCCCTGGTTGACCTCCTTCTCGTTCTGATTCTCCATGTATCCAGACAACCAGGACTCAAGCTAACTTATCAGCCTCTTCCAAATCCCATCTGCTTTCTCAGCCACGGGGGTCGTAAAAGGGCCGTAAAGCCCCTTTGGGTTCCGGATAGAAAAACAGGTCACACCGTGGGTCGCAAAGGTTTTGTCCGGTCCAAAATCTGTCCGGCACCGTGAACAGGGCCTCCAACTTTGGGGGCTGTCTTCGCGGTGCCGGACACTGTCCGGACATGTCCACTGACATCACATCTCGCCGTGCTCACACCTCGCCATAGAGAACAGAAGTACACCGCCGCCCCACCCACCAACATGACACGCACCCTCCTATGGACCACCCTCAGCCAGACGACGCGTCGGCGGTACGCAGCGGAGGGGGGAGCTCCTCCTCCTCCGCCGGCAGACGACGACGAGGCCCTGGACTTCGAGTGGGAGGAGGAGGGTGAGGAGGACCCTTTGGAGGAGCCGGTGCCGGTGCTGGTGCCGGAGGAGGAGCCGGTGCCGGAGGAGGAGGAGGAGGAGGAGGAGCATGAGCAGGTGCAGGCGCTACCGATCTGGCCGGAGCAGCACGCGGCGTACTCCTCGTTCGTCACAACGCGTGAGCAGGACGGGCGCCGCCAATTCCGGGACTTCGTCATGGCCGCCAACGACGCGGCGGAGGCGCGCGCCGTGGAGTTAGACGAGTACGCCCGCTCCTTCGCCGAAGCCCAGTGGCAGTCGCATGAGGAGCTGAACACGGCGAGGGCGCTCGCCCACAGCCGCCTTGTGGCTGACGCCTTCTGCCGAGCCGCCGATGCGCGGGAGCTTGAGATGATGAGCCGGGAGGCCGCGATGCAGGACGCGGCAGAGGACCGGGCGTTCGCGGCGAGGGAGCTGCAGGTGGAGCAGGCGGCAGAGGCGGAGAGGGAGCAGATGGCGGAGCAGGCCCGACGGGCGGTGGAGAGCGCCGGGCGCGCATAGATGCATTGGCGTCAGCGGGAGTGCACCCAAGCGGCGGAGCAGCACCGGCAGATGGTGGAGGCTAGGGCGGCCAGGTCGGCGAGGCGCTTGCGTGCGAATGCTGGCAGCCTCAACATGCCTGGCTCCCCCTCTTTCCACGAGGGGTCGAACGACGACGAGGCTGGCCTTAACATGCCACCTCCACCCGGCATGTTCTAGACTAGTAGTGTAGGTAGTTTTAGTTTAAATTTTAGTTGTATCGCCTCTTTTGCAAATGAAATCGTCGGAATGCAATGAAATCTCCTCCTTTTGAAATGTTGATCAATTGGGGTCCGGTCGTTTTGGGGGTACCGGTGTGGTAGGCGCCCCCGATGGAGATCCTCTAATGCTTTAAAAAACGCGTGATTCGTTAAGTGGAAGACGCTAACCGAAGAGTTAGAGATGGACCTTAAGCTATGACAATGAATGAGGCTTTTTAATTACTGGTTGTTCCAAGATCAAATAAAACTCTTCTTGAAAGAAAAAATGTCAACGATTAGGGTTGCTTCGACAATTCTGCAGTAGTGATGAGAGCGCGCTGACAAAAATAATAACTTATGTCATATGTTGTTGCATTTAGTCTTCACCATGCCATTGTCAGAAATTAGGTGAGAATTTTTCGAACAAGGTCACAGCTCTTCCTAAACTACCAATTGATGAGATTTAATAAGTTGGATCCTACATTTTTGCAAAACACAAACATAGTTGCTTTCAAAATCAACCCATAACCGATACCTAAATTTCAAGTTTTAACCTTGTTGTCATATTTGCAAAAGGATTTTTATTTGTAAAACTCAAAGATTTAATAAGTTGGCTCCTACATTTTTGCAAAAAATAAACATAGTTGCTTTCAAAATCAACCCATCACCGATACCTAAATTTCAAGTTTGAACCTTGTTGTCATATTTGCAAAAGGATTTTTATTTGTAAAACTCAACCCATAATCTACTATGTCTAAGTTAGTGAATTTAGATGAAACTCATATGCAGATGAAATTTAGATAAGCTGTAAAACATCACAACTTCTAGCAGGCCATAATTTTGGCCGTATCAGGGCCTGAGTTTAGATTTGGCATGTATTCCCATTTTATCTTGTTATTGTCCTTTATTAATTATTAATCTCAAGGGGGGTTGATTTATGTAAATGAAGCCCAATAGGAGGAAAACACGTATTGGTTGGCCCTGATAAAAAGGAAACCTGAGCTCGGCCCTTGGTTGGACTCGTCATCATCGACGCACGTGTGAATTTTCCTTCTTAAAGACTTTGTCTAGAAGTTGTGTATTTTTTCTCATTGTTGTTATTTTTATCATAGGTTAGTGGAGACTGGTGGAGATACTGTCTCGAGGCATATGACCTTGAGTTTGTTTACTTTGTATACTTTAATAGACTATGCAGAGGACAAGCCCATCCCGGGTAGCTTTGTATCCTGACCCAAGCCGGAAGTTTGTCGAACTTGTAGTCTAGGACATTGGTAGGGATCCGCATGGGCACGCTGAACAATCCGATGGCCACCCACAACACGATACATCAGCCCCGCTCGTAGCGCTTGCCGATCATCCCTATCTCTACCGGGCCCGTATTCCCCGCCTCGCTGATAATTATTCATTTCGTTGAATCGATAAAGATGGGTATCCATGCCTCTTAGTTCCGGGGAGATACTGGTTATGCCAGTGTGCACAAGTTCAAATGGAGCAAACCCAGTAAAAAATTGTGTGCATCGTTTTGATGTTGTTTGTAAAAAAGGAAACCGGTGGACCCACATGTACAGCCCAATCATATGGCCCGCATCCACAGTTGGCATTTGTGGGTTAGAGACAAACCAGGATAGTCACATGCACGGCCCACTGCAATAAAAAAAACCGAATTTCTAGCCGATGCTCTTCCGCTGATGTTCGTCACGCGAGCTGTTCGGAACTTCTTTGGGCAGTAGCTTGACCTGATCATAAAGGAAGCGCCAATAACCAAAAATCTTACCCAAACCTAGTATGGTTTCTCTGTCTACCTTGCCACAAACCAACAGGCATTGATGTGGCAAGGCCTTTTCCGGTTATATATACATGACACTTGACAGCCCCCTAATTTATTTACAAGAGTTGGTGAGGTACTTATCCATTTTTAGTCATAATCAGCATGTACATTAAGCTAATTGAGCTGGTGGTACTGGGATAAGACCAATCGATGTGGATTGCATTTGTGCCGCCGAATTTGGTGCGGTAGATGGCTAAGATGGGCTGCCTTTTATTTCTAGACCGTTTTCAGTGTGAATGAACGCCTTGTATTTTAAATCGTTTTGTCAAGACTGATATGGCCCATGGTAACGAAAAACCTTGTAATAATACGCGGATTTAGGTGGTTGGCTGGTTGCAGTCTTGCAGAGGCGGCAGAAGTGCGCACAGTTGAAAAAAGTCAAGGCAATAATGTATGCGTGTCGATCATGGTGACTTGGTCTAATTTTGAAGTTTGGATCTACGCAACTTTGACGTCCTGTTGAAAGAGTCATCAGTCGTCAAGCGAGAATTGAAAGAGTCATCAATGGAAAAAGTAAAATAAAATGAAATGACGTGACTTGCTGTTCAGAAACTAAGTGACTTGAATGCACGCCATTTCGGTCAAACCCGGGAAGCCAGAATATGGATCCTTATAATAGTAAAAATGATTTCTTTGAAAAAATTCCTATAAATTTTAATTTTTCAAATCAAACCATTGTATGAAAAAATCCTAAGAATTTAAATCATAAAAATTGCTATAGCAATTCATTGAGGTGAAGAGGCCCAAAAGGATCTTCATGACTATTGAAATAAAAATGCGGCCAATTGTTTTGTAAAGTTGTTCATTGAGTGGCCTTTGCTCGGCTAGAGAAGGAAGACGAAGAGAGGACTAGCCGCTGTCCTTACCCCTCCCTTATCAGTGTCGGGCAAAGCACGTCGTAGTGGAGCTTGTTATACTAGACAAACGAGCGGTCATCATGCTAAGGCATCAACGAACCAACACATAAGAGCATTCATGCCTAAAACAAGCAACCATCGTGAAAGATGATAATCAGAATCTTGAGAGCCAAACCCGTCGGCACACCAACGAACACGAGAACCAGCTGGATAACAGGAGATCCGATGGACACACAAATTCGCACTCTCCGCCGAAACTAGGCGGACCACCTTAGCGGGGATAGGGCCGGCGAGGAGTACCTCATTCTGAAAATGTCATCACCGCAGCACCAGCCGATAAAGACACTGAAATTAATCTTCCCAGTGACGAGAGGTCAGGGTCCACCGCTCCTCCAAGGCATGAAATTAGCCACCAGAGGCGGGGCGGCAGCGTACGAAAACCCTAGCATGGGGATAGCCTTATTTCACTATATCTCGTACCGGTTCCTTCTGTATGGCACTGTACTGGAGCAGCGTCAAAATCTAAACAATTTGACTACTCATTTTCTCATTCTGAACTAAGCAAGATTGTCCTCCTCATGCGATCTGTCCAAACATGATCGAGCCGATAAGACAGAAGGTCTGAGAAAAAACTGACAAAGAGAATTTTTTTTGTGAAAAGTTCCACCGATCTATTGATAATCATCCACATTAGTACAAAGAGACCAAAACGTAATAAAAAAATACAAATAGGTCTTTAGACCACCTAGCGACGAGTATTGACACTGGCACGAGCCGAAGGCGCGCCGCCGTCCTCGCCCCTCCATCACCGGAACCGGGCAAAGCTTGTCGTAGTAGAGGTTGTTGTAGTAGACAAATAGGAAGTCGTCGTGCTAAGCCCACAAAGGACCAGCGCATCAGAGCAGCAACCATCACTAAAGATTAGACTCGTAGATCGGAAGAGACAGACCTGAAACCACATGAACGAACACGAAAATCGACTAGATTCCCAAAGATCCCGCTGGATAGAAAACTCCACGCACCCTCAGTCGGCGCTATATGCACCACCGGAGCGAGGATAGGGTGGGAAGGACCTTATTCTGACTTATGGATATAGCCGCCGCCTCACCATCCAAAAAAAGACACTAAAAACAGACTAAACAAAGAACGAAAACCCTCCCACCAACGAGGGGCCGTGGTCCGCCACACCTCCAAGGCCCTATGGCCACCGGAGGCGGAATAGACGCCGGCGAAGAGGACGGAAGCCTAGATGTGTTTTAGGAGCCTCCCGATCGCCTCTCTCCTGTTGCTCTCGTAGGCACCGGTTCACGGACAAAGAGAATTGAAGTCACACGATGCATGCTAGCTAGCGGGCGTAGCTGAGGAGCAGGCCTTTTACGTTCCTGCCAACAGTCGTTACGCTTACCACTATGCAGCACATCGATGTGTACAACAGTGCGTGCAAGGTAGCTAGCTAGGGTCTCGCCCATGCTTGCTATCGATAAAACGGGCCGGTACGACGGCTCCCCGATTTCCCTGTTGGCAACAGCGACAATTCCTATTTGCCGCCCGTTGCGGCAAAACTAAGTCTTGCCGCGCACCCCTTAGTCGCAACGGGCCGGCCTATTTATGATTTTTCCTTTCTGCTTTTTTTTTCGGGCTGGCTCATTTGATGATTTTCCTTTTTTCATTCTTTTTTATTTCTTTTTTCTTTTCTTTTCTTTTCTTTCCTTTTTCTTTTCTGTTTTCTTTTCTTTTTCTTCTCTGTTTTTTATATTTCTTTTTCGTTTGCTTTTTTTACTTTCAAATGATTTCGAAAATATTTTGGAAATGTTTAAAACTAAAAATTCTTTAGATTTTCCAAATGTTCAAAAGTAAAAAATATTCATTTTTTAAAATGTTCATGTTTAAAAAATATTCATTTTTTAAATTGTATATGATTTTGAAAATATTTTTTGAAAAAAGTTCAGATTTTAAAATTGTTCAAATTTAATAACTGTTCAGATTTGGAAATGTTCAAATTTAAAAACTGTTCATATCCAGAAATTTTTTAAATTAAAAATATATTTTGAAAATATTTAAATTCTAAAAATGTTTTTTAAAAACTTGTTTAAAATAAAAATGTTCAAAAATAAAAAATGTTCATGTTTAATTTTGTTTTTTATTCTATTTTGGTTTCTTTTTATTTTCGCACTTGTTATTTTTCTTTTTTGGTTTCTTTTTATTTTCGTTTCTTTATTATTATTATTTTTTGTTTTTATTTTTAATTTTAAAAATTATACATGATTTGAAAATACTCATTTTTTTAAATGTTCAGATTGAAAAAATGTTCAAATTGAAAAACTGTTCAGATTTGAAAATGTTCAAATTTAAAAACTGTTCAGATGTGAAAATGTTCAAATTCAAAAATTGTTCAGACTTGAAAATGTTCAAATTCAAACACTGTTCAGATTTGAAAAGGTTTCAAATTCCAAAAATTATTTTGATTTCGAAACTTTTAATAAATTGTATATACTTTTGAAAATATTCATTTTTAATAAATGTTCAGATTTTAAAAATGTTCAAATTCAAATACTGTTCAGATTAAGAATGTTCAAATCCTAAAAATTCTTTAAATTTAAAGAACATTTAAAAATTGTATATGCTTTTGGAAATATTCATTTAAAAAACGTTCGTATTTAAAAAATGTTCAAATTCGAAAACTGTTCAGATTTGAAAATGTTCAAATTCAAAAACTGTTCAGATTAAAAACTCATATTTGAAAATTATTTAAATTAAAAAAGTAGATTCTGAAAATAAATAATTATAATTTTTATTTTTTTTAAAGTGTTCAAAATAAAAAATGTTTAATTTTTGAAAATGTTCAAAATAAAAAATGTTTAATTTTTGAAAATGTTCATGTTTAAAAATGTTTATTTTTTAAAATGTTCAGTTTTAAAAAATATTTAGATTTTTTAAAACATTTTAGATTTTAGAAACAGAAAAAAGAAAGAAAAAAACAGAAATGAGAAAAAACGAAAATACCTACCTTATGCCCTGATGGGCCGCGGCCCAGCAGAGCAGCCCAAGCGCGCGGGGTGCGCGGCGAAACAACGTTTTGCCGCTGAAGGCGGCAAAAAGCACCAGCCGGCAACAGCCCCGCTCCCCTAACCCCTGACGTGCCTTGTTTGGCAGGGGTGGATAAGCGTGTATTTTGGTGTATTATACACCGTGTTTTGGGTGAAACGCGAGTAGTGAGGCGTGTCGTGAAACCACTTTCAACCCGACGAGTTTTCTCCGGTTTCGTGGGGGTTTCGTGGGCTGAACAAACCCAATACAAACCTGCCAAACGGACTCTAGTGTTTTCTGGTATATTTGGGTTGGGCCGGTAAAATACTCAGGAAAACACCTCAACACACTGCTGCCGAACAAGGCCTGACGTGCCTCCATGGCCTTGTTACAGTTACAGTGTGTATAGGCCGCAAGATCGACTGACTAGACGAAACTGAGACAAATCAGAGGGGGACGGGATATATACGTCAATGAGCATTTCACAGTCACCAGCAGCTAGCACATGGATTTTTCTGTTGGGTTTGGATTTGGATTTATGATGGGTAGCAGGTTGGCGCCACACGGCTGCTCCCCGCTCCGCAGCACCACATGCCCGTGTCAGCTCAGCTGAACCACCGCCGGCCAGTGGCCGGCGGCCACGTACATACCTCCTCACCTCCGGCCGATTCTTTCTCCGTTTTTTCTCCCATTGTGAAAGGGAAAGCTGCGCTGCGTGGCATCCATGCAATAATGGCGGCGAACCCCAACCCAACCAACCCTGCGCTAGCTGCTTCCCGGACGGAGCACCTGCTTGCTTGCATTTTCATGCTCCTGAAGCAATCCTGCAGATCATTCGACCGAGCCGCTTTCTCTTCCGTTTAGTTTTATTATCTTCTCTTACCGCTCGACCGGTCATTTCGGCTAGCTGTTTTGATCAACGGGGTCTTCCGCCAGTGTGGGTTGATCGGATCCCAGCTTCAATGATTTTTGTTTGAGGTTCTCCTGTTTCTGTGTCTTGATTGATTGTTTGGATCCATCGGCGGAGATGGGTCTCGCATATGACTCGCCGTACGTCTAAAGCGTGTGCACGTACGTATCTCTGCTTGGTCTATGTCAGCATAAACAGAAGCATGGTCGCGCATGTATTCACGCACGCCACATCATACATTACTTGATTTTCTAGACAACGGGTGACGAAAGATCTCTGGTTATTTGCATATTTCGTATAGAAGAGAGGCTCGTCGGCAGAGATAGCCGGTCATTAGTTACTGTTCGCTCGTGAGCAATGAGTGGCGTCCGCCTCATTGAAAAAGAGTAGGTCAAACAAAACCACAATAACTATTAATTTGGCCAGGTCGTTGCACATAACTCAAATGGACGCTTCTGGTCTAGTCTAGATTAGCAATTCTGAAAAAAAAAATCGAAAACTGTTTTTGAATAATAGTTGGTCGTCACTCTCCGTTTATGGTTTTCTAGATTTTTTTCCAGATATTTGTAAAGGGTTAGACTTTTCAGTTAAAATTGAGGGTATATAAAAAATGTTTTTATCTAATTTACTTATCTCACAAGTATTTAAACTATACAAAAATCGTAATTCAAGAAGTGGGACATATTAAGAAAAAATGTTGGAGTATTTAAACTGCTACTCTTAAGAATTTTTTGTTGTGTTGTAGGGGGTTGACACCTCTCATTAGAGTTGTCAAGTCGTCGTCTTGTCTGGTGTACGGGTCTCGCCCAAGTATCGAATTTTGGTCAAACGCTTACCAAATCTTCAATTCTCTTTTGCGATGAAAAACTTGCCAGTTCATTTTCCTTTTTTACTTAATAAAATGAAACAACATGTGAAAACTATATTGAATTTTTTTAATAACTCATTTAGGAGTTTAATGTGTGATACAATTTGTTGACACTATGTGGGAGGTGATGACTGCTTATGTGACATTATCTATGACCAAAACTGGGACTATCAGGTGAGTTGATTGAGACCTAGGGTGGAGCGGCAAGTTTGAACCTTTCATCCAATTTTATCGGGAAATGCGTGATACGTTCAAGTTTAAAAAGATTTGGTCGAGCATATATGGCTTCTCCAGGAAAGCTCCTCTTCACGAGCTTCTCCTAGAAGGTCGACTAATAAATTAGTTTAGTCTTCTAAATTATTCTTTCATGTTTGAAAATCTAAATGAATTCGTGAGCCGGGTTTCTGGGAGAAGCTGGGGAGGGGACATTCTCGAAAAAGTTCTCCTATAAGCCGAAAAGAAGTGTGCCTTAATGGGTCTCGTTGGATGCACTGATCTAGGAAGGGCGGATAAGAACATGCCGCCTATCCGCCTGGCGAACCAAGACGGACGGATTCCGCGTCTGTGTTTGGTCACCCTTGTTGGAGTTGCCCTAACAGTCTTATGTTATTAAGTAGATCGTACGACGTGGACTAAGGATTATAAAACCCTCTCTTAACCAAGTCGTGGCCATCCCTCGCTGGTAAAGAAATAGGCTCGCTTCGCCATATATAGGTTTCCCAGGAAAGAAAGTTAGCGTTAGGCAAGTGTCACTTGCAGGTCGCGCTCGCGACCGCAGTTGTTTGACGAACCTTAATTCGGTCTTTACGTAGCCACTAATCCGACACTCACACACGGTGATCGATAAAACTCTGGTTTCTGTTGCGAGTAGGTCGGGCAGCCAATGGCGAATGAGCCCGTGGCTCATTGGTTAGCGTTGGCAGTGGCCATCTAACTCACCCAGGTTGAAGTCCCCTTGGGGACGAATTTGTGATGTTTCGCATCAGGCGGAATATTTTTCAGTGGGAGGCGACGTTCCCGTCGACAGCGAGGCGCTTGTGGTGACTTCGTTAATCTCAAGACTCGATCTGCCGGCTCAGTTCATCGGAGGTGCTCATAAGAATAGGGTGTGCGTGTATGGTTCATATGTATGTGAGCGTCTGGGTGTGTTCTGTGTTTCGAAAAGAAAAAAAGACCGGGCAGCCAACGGAGCGTGTCCCGCATGCGAGTATGCCACGGTGGCGTGGAGGCAGCGAGAGCGACCCGGCCCATGCGAGTATGACTGACCATCCGACGTGCATGGCTCGTGTTCTGAATGATGGCTGGCCGGAGGAGGAGGAGCCGTGCAAGCGTCGCGGCGGCGATAAATTATAGGGATCGACTGCCGCTGGGTTCAGTGTACCGATGGCAATGGGTACCCATTACCTACCTACCCTGCGGGTTTTTACCCTGTAGGGTGAGGGTCTGGTAAAAAAAATTACCCATGGGTATGCAAATGGTAAAAAGTGTGTACCCAGTGGGTATAGTGGGTGCGGGTGTGGTATAGCAGAACCCATACCCACTACCCTGGTACCCAGTTTATTTTGCATATGACATGTTAGTTCTCTAAAAAAATCACAATTTCCAAAATTTAATACCTACAGTAAACCAGACAAGTGCTAAATTTCCAGTCAATTTAGTTTAACCCTGTGACCAATTAGGTTTTACTTTATCACCCCCCCCCCCCCTCCCACTTTCATGCCACGTCTAGGTCAACTCACGTCACGACGCCCACGCCTCATGTCTCTTGCACCATAGACGTCCCGACGCCCCGCATGATCGATCTCATCACCCAAGGATGAATTAGTGAATAATGATCCTACATGTCGTTTTTTCTTATATGTTATGTTGTTAATATTATCTCGTTGAGTTGTTGGGTGGGTTTACCCATGGGTTTTTAATACCCTGACGGGTGCGGGTATGGTATAGAATCTATACCTAGATGCGGATACGGGTGTGGGTGCGGGTAAGATACGTAGGACACGGGTGCGGGTTTGGTTAAACTACACCCATAGCCAATAGGGATGGGTGCCATCGGTAGTTCAGTGACGTGCAATGCTCGTCGTCGTGGCCTGGCCCGCCGGTGCAGCGAGCGACGCCGCTGGATCGGGCGGGTCCACGTACGAACCACACAGTTGCGAGAAGGAGCGCGGCGTGGGCCTTTGCGTTGGGGCGAAGCAGGCAGCTTGCTATTACTCCGTATTTTCTTCTTCCACACACACACTCGCACAGGGAAAAGTGTCGGACACTGCTGAGCGTCCCCCGGGGGATCGGGAGGTTCCCATCCCCCGGGTCCCTGTGCTGACACGTGTCTCATGTTTTCTGATCAAATCCCGCTTTTGCTCCATGTAGCAAATAATAACCCGCTTTTGCTCCAGGTAGCAAAAAACGGTTCGTCCAGAAAATAGAAAAAGAAAAGACTGATTTCGCTGGAGACCTCGCCGGAGATCTCACAGCAACAAAAATGTGTTATTGTAGCAAAATCGACATCGCCGGAGACATCGCCGGAGAATCTCGCCGGAGACATCAACGAAGACCTCGCCGGAGACATCGTAGCAAAATATTTATACTAAGGTAGCAAAACCATATAGCTATAATAGCAAAACAATTGTTGTATTGCAGCATCGGAGCAAAAATCTTCCGGCGAGGTTCTCCGATGAGACTTATGATGCAAAACAGCATAACAAATTGAGCAAAAAAAGCTGCAGATTAGCTGCATCTATTCTACGGATTTGCATCATATAGAGAAAATGTTTGCTGTTAAACTTCCAAACTTTTGCACCACATCAAAGAAAAAATGTCAAGAGAGAACTTGCTACAACTGCTATGTAGATTTGCATCAAAAGTGAAAAAATTATGCTCCAAATGTTCGAAAATTTTGCACAAGATCAAAGAAAAAAAGGACAAAAAATTCATCGTAAGAAATTTGCTCTGCCAGCACCGCTGCCCTCCATGGCAGCACCACCACGGCCTAACGGCAGCACCGCTGCCTCCCCTTGGCAGCTGATAGCTCCTGGCCGTCTCGAGGTGGTCCTGGCCGCTCCGGCGTGACGTAGGGGAGCCGTCCCGGCGACGGCGGCGCGTAGGAGATCCGTCCCCGGCAGCGGTGGTGCGATGGGGTCCTTGGCGGCGAGTGCAGGCCCGCCACACAAGAGGCGCTATCCTCGCCGGAGGTAGGTGAGAGAGGGCACAAGTGGCAGGTCACCTCGCAGCATCCGGTACACCTCGCCGGCCCTTCCTGCTGACGCCATCCACCTGGAGAGAGCACGAAGAGTTCGGCCCTCCTCGGGCACGACTGCGCCGGCGTCGGCCTCGCCCTCGTTGGCATCATCGATGTCGCCCGCATCGAAGAAGATGAAGGGGGCGAGGGCGGGGGCGTAGGTGCGGATGCACGGCGGGGCGCCGGTGGAGATCATGTTGTGGGCAGCGGAGAACGTCGTGGCCGGGTCACGTCGCGCGGCTGTGGCGTCACTAGAAAAAAAGGACGGTGGTGTGAGCTTTGGCCATGGCCGTGATGGGGAAAAGCAAGGGGAAAAGAAGAGAGAAGACGCGTGACTGGGAAGGGATAAGGCTAAGCTTGTGTGGGCCTACGTCGATGGACGCGTGTCGCAAGCAGAAACCGGGGATGCGAGCGACGGGATCCCCGGAGGAAGAGTAGCGTTTTCCAAAAGTGTCCTGTCTCCGGCCTCTGATCTCGTCTGTATACACCGTACAACAATGTACCCCTATGATTAATTGGCACTGTTGCAGGTATACGCTACATATGCATCGGCATATGCATGCATCGAATGAAGCTTTGTTGCTTGGTCAGCTAGCTATGCTATGCCTTTTACAACAACAAAGCATATATGCTAGCTGGAGCCGCGGGTTGTGGCCACGTACGCGTATACTCTCCGCTAGCTAAGTACAACTTGGCGACTGACTTGGGTAGCTAGTATAGTATGGACGGTGGCGGTGCAAAGAACGTTGCAGCTAGCTAGCTAGGCTACTCGAATCGATCCACTGTCGCATGTAACCGTGTCAAGGACGTTGCAGCTAGCTAGGCTACTTGTTATGTTTGTCGCTTATGCTAGCTAGTACTGTACGTACGTCGGGGCCTTTCGCTGCTCCCCATGCAATGCAAGCACCCACGCAGACGTAGGCCCCAAAAGACTCCTCCTGGTGCCTCCCGACCCGTCTCGTTGCTTGCACCGTCTCCCAACCCAACCTTTGCTTTGGCGACTCTTTCCAGGTCTGCACTCGCGTTCTTCTGCATGCACTTCCGCAGCTTTCTTTCCGTTCTCTCTCTGGACTCCGGTCGATCGAGTACTACTACTACTCTCGTCAGCTGACGTACGCATACGTATGGCCGAGTTGTATAGTCTGATGAGCTGGCGTGGCCGCTGCATTTTTGGAGTACTACGAGTACATTATTGTGAGCGCTGCCGTTTGTTTTTGCTAGTACAATTTTCTGGACTTGCTCGATCCATCCACTCACGTCCCGGAACCTTCAAAATTAAAAACGATAAATGATATTAATGCTTTTTTTTTTTGAAGAACAAGGGCAGGAGCTCTGCCATTTCATATAAGAAGATAGTTGCCCAGTTAATTGAGGAAAACCGAAACTAAAACACAAAAACACAAAAAGAAAACTAGAGTTTGGGGTTTAGAAGAAGAACACAGACATCAAGGAACATCGTCTGAGCCAGACACAAGAGCGCCGAGGCCCAAAACCACAAGACGCAGCTCGTGTGCAACCAAGACGACCATCAGAGAACAACTCATCCTCCCCGGGACTTGCCACCACCTCTCCATGCAGAAATCATGAACTAACATTATCGAGTGGAGAGCCACCCAGGAAGTCTGAAAAATCCATCTTCCCCATTCCGCCGATGCCCACTAAAGAGTGAATTGCCGCCATTGCCTGTGAAGAAAGCGGCTTCTTGCACATATTTTGGAAAGCTTGCACCTTGCTCTCCGCGACCTCATCCTTGTTCATCTCTGGCAACTCTCCAAAGGCCTCCATCAACCTAAATTCTGCACGCTTGGCCGTCGGGATATTGCACGATCTCTTCTTCTTATCAAGCCGCCCACTTCGTCGCGCTGTGCGAGTGGCATTCTCAGCCGCCATCTGCACAGGCGGCGGGGTCCCAAGAAGAGGGATGGGCAACAGGCAAGTGACATTCTTGAGAAACCCCTCCAACGATATTGGTGGCTTATCAACCTGTGTCACGCTAGCAAACTGTTGCCCATCCTCCCCAACCATCATGACATTGGGAGATCCCGACGTCATGCCAGCAAGCTCATGGCAGAGCTCTCCCGCCAAGAAAGGTGAGGCCTTCTCCAGCGGATCACCAACAACAATCTGAACCGTCTCCTCTGGGCTCTTCTCCTCAGAGCTAGGTGCGCCAAAACCCATCAGCTCCTGCAACGACAAAGGGACAACAGCCTCCACAGCCAGCGCCTGCAGGTTAGGCATGGCCTGCATCTCCGGAGAGACGCACTCCGAATCAACCAAGGGCGTAGTGGCCAGGGCGAGCAGCGACGCCGGATTGGTTGCATTCCTGGGGGAACAACCGAAGAGCTCCAAACCACCATCCCTGCAGCTGAAATCGATCCCAGAAAGAGGCGCCGCGGAGATCCTATCCAGGGCAGCCTCAATCCCAGAAAACGGCGGAGACGGCGCCGGAGTCCCCTGCACCACAGCCGGCACCATGGAGAGCCTATCCAGAGCAGCCTCAATCCGCTCCAGCAGACTCCCAAGTCGCTCCATCAAGCTCTGCATAGGTTCCATCCTCTCAGGCCGAGACACGGCCATCTTCTCGAGCTGAGACTCGACCAAGTCTCGCATCTCAGCTAGCATCAACATCACCTGCCCCTCTAAAAAGGATCTCTGCATCACGTCTTGAGTAGCTGTCGGACTAGCAGATTCATGTCTGGACGTCGGCGGCAGGCCCCCGTGCGCAGCAGCAGGCGCGGCAACAGAAACCCAGGAGCGGTCCAAAGGACGGAGCGGAGCTGCAGCAAGCGGCACGGAGCAAGGGGAAGCTTGGTTGGCCACCTGACGCTGCCAACAGTCACGCTCACGGTGGCCGGAGCAGTGGCAGGCGAGGCATCTGATCTTGCCGTGGCAACCAGCGACGCGGTGGTCCGGTGCCAAGCAACGGAAGCACCGGCCGCGCACCCTCCGCTTGAAAGCCAGGGCACGGTCCTCGCCTCCTCGAGGAGGAGGCAGGGGCGGCGAGCACCGCGGGCGACGCCGGTTCCGAACCTCCTGCCATCCCAGCTCATCGCCCACAACCTCGTCTGCAGGCCTCGGCAGCACCAGTGGCTGGAAGCCGCCCTCAACCTCATCGGCAGGCAATGGCAGCACCTGTGGTTGGAAGTTGGGAGGAAGCCGAACTGGAGGAGGCGGCGGCCGGGGCCGCTTGGACACCTCCAGCACTACCGGATCCAGCCGAGCCACGGGCATCTTCCCCAGCTGGGGCACGGGCAGCTCCTCCGTGCCAAACAGGGAGCCGAGGTCCCCGACGACCACGGATCGGAGCAGAGGACGCGGCGCATCTGGGGAGAGTGGGGCCCCGCAGGGGGGAAGACCGGCCGGCGGGGGCGCAGAGGCGGGGGGCACGCCGGCCTCCTCGCCGGAGGACGAGGCGAGCCCGAGCGCAGGGGAGGGAGGCGCGCCGGCCTCCCTGTCAAGCGAGGGCTCAACGACGGAAGAGGCATCGAGGGGAGGGGAGGTGGCTAGGCCTATGAGGGGAGGAGCGGGGGGAGGGGCGGAGCGGGCGAGCAGGCGCGGGGAGCCCGGGGCCGGCGAGCTGGCCGGGGGGGGGGGGGGGGGGGATGGCCGTCGCGCCCGGCGGCGGGTCGCCGTTAGAGAGGACGAAAGTTAATGCTTTGGTTTTGTGTAATACATTCATACACATTTCTTTGTACATATATTGAAAGCAGTGGTGGAGGACGAAAGTTATCTCCCTCGGAAATCTGTCCGGCACCTCCAAATTGTGTCCGATTTGGAGTGTGACTGACACAATGGCGCGTGTTGTCCTCAGCGGCACCCCAAAGCCAAGCCGATCAATTTAAAAAAATGTTTGTAGCAAATAAATTATGTCGGCAACAAATCCGGCCACCAAAATGCCACTACAAGTAGTCATCAAAATAAAATGGGTTGGCAACCTCAAGTAGGCACCAAATAAGTCTCGGCCAACACAAGTCCGGTCACCAAAATGCAACCACCATCACATCTACAGACAAATCATTCTTTGGTCGGTTGTTCGGCCGCATTGGCTCTTGCTTTCCTCTCCTTCGTGATGCGTTTTCTCTCGACAAAGTATGCCTTTTGATTTGGTCTCGTGGTGCTCGTGTCGGTGGACATGATCTTGCCCTCCTCAGCCTTCTTCTTGATCTGCTTAGCATCTTCCAACACCTTAAGCTTTTCGTCTTGCACGACAAAGTATCAGTGGCGGGCCTAGGGTTTTGCCAACGGGTATTCAAAATTAAAAAATACCAAAAAAAGGTAGACAAAATAATGATACAAATGGTATTTGATCCCAAGACCTGCTGATGTGCGCTTAGTTGCTCTAACCAACTATGCCAGCTTGTGATTCTTTTAGCATTTGGGTGGGTTCTATACAAATTAGAACATAGTGGATGGCACTATCATATGATTTCAAAAGTTTGTCGAAAAATTTGGGTATTACCTTGTATACCCTTGAATACACATGTGCCCGCCCCTGCAAAGTATGTGTCCTACCTTTCTTGATTAGCTTCATGCATCTTCATTTTGGTAGCCGAGTTCGATGTGACCTCCTTCATATACTCGACAATATAATCTTGAACAAAGGTAGATGATGCCGACTTCCTTCCCACGTTTGCTTTCTTTTGCCCAATTGGTCGTTCGAAGCCGGCCCCCAGCAGCTGATCTTCATCTAGACCGCGCCCTTCTCCTCTCGGTCGTTCGAACTTGCTCGGACATTTTTCCATTTTGGACAATCTTGAAGCTTGGACCAACAATGCATCAAATTGAATGCGAGTGAATAGAGAGAACATGGGCGCATTTGCACCCACTTTCGAAAAAAGCATTAAAACATTTTTATAATATGTCAAAAAAATCTGGAAAAAAGTACACGCATACGTCTCGCATAACATATGCACGACACAAAGTTTCGTGAAAAATTTACATTTTAGTTGTCCTCCACAAAAAAGAGAAATTTTTGTGGCTTACATAGGACATATATGGCATATTTTTGTCTTTTTCACACAAGTCAAGTAAAAAGTCGTTTTTCGACGAAACTTTTGGCACACGCATAGAAACTACAACATGTACGCGTGCATCTTTTTTCAGAATTTTTTAACATTGCGAAAATGCATTTCCGAACCGGGTGCAAATGCCCTCATGTTCACCTTTGCATTTCTCCAAATTGAATGCCTTTTCATGCTCATTCGTATCCATGTACAAAAGTTAGAGCATGTCGCAACTAGATAAAAGGGCACAAGTCAAATATGAGTTTCATGTGCATGCCAAGTAGGATAATAGGAGTTTGTAGCATCTTACTTGGCCGACACTTTTCGTGCCACTCTCATTTCTCCACAATATTTGCTCATGGCACCCATGAAAGTTGTTGCAAAGCCCTTGTATGGTGCCCCACCGGTTTTTTATTGCCTTCACTTGCGCTCAATGTAAAATTTGTCGTGTGGCGGATATAAATTCCTTTCTTTGAATTCCTTGTGAATCATAATCCAATATAATTCACGAGTTGCCTCTTGAACCGGTCACCTTCACCCTCTTGCCGGTTTCAACATCTCCCACCTCCAGTTCCTCTTCGAAGGCCTCTGGCTCCTCGCCCGACACCGACGGCTTGCGAGGGCGCGCAAGGGGGCCATGGGTGGGTCGGGGGGAAGGAGAGGTCGGCGGTGGCGACAATATGGAAATGGAGGGAAGTATTGGGGGTTTTGGCGGTCGGGGCGACAATCTAGAGGGGGAGGAAGAATTTGGCGTCTGGCCTTCCCCGCTCCATGTCTATGACAAAGGGGCCGGCCCTATCAGTTGGAGGCCTTCTCCAGGCATTGTACGAAGCCCCCGAGCAATCTCCCAAGTTTGGAGGGTGGCTGGGGGGTGTCGAAAAAAATCTGGTCCGACCCAAACCGTTGGGGTGTGTCGCTGGGGCCTTCTTTTGTCCGGACCTCCATGGGAGGGGGGAGGGGTGTTGTTTGGAGAGTGTCGATGGAGATGCTCTAAGGTAGGATGGAGACATTAATATTATACACGATTCTAACATAATAACTTAGTACAATAGAAATATAAATAAAATCTAGAAACATACCAATAATAAAGTTTTAAGGACACATAGAAGTCCTAAGCAATGGGCAAAGCTCTATCTTTTTTAAAGAAACGTTCCGTAATTTTATCGATCAACACATGCCAACTCAATGAGGCGATAAGTCGTAGTAAATATGATGTGCATTTCAAATATCAAAACGATCTTTAAGGTATTCAACTCTCCGCGTTTGAATAAAGAATAACTCAAGATTATCTCGTATATGCTTATGCTAATATTTAGACAATTTCCTATCATAAATATATGTAAGACAAACAAGATTATTCATATTAAACTTATATAAAATGAGCCAGCTGGTTACGGACTTAATTATCGCGATAGCAAATGCTTTACATGCGTGCGGGATGCTCGAAAATCTACTTCCGATTTTGGACCGTAGGAGACGAGCCACGCTTCGGGCTCGCGCTCGCTAGCTCCAGCGTTGCTGACCTTCGGGAAGGGAAATCTTTTCTTTTAGCGATACCCGTTTTCCTCTACAGGAGTAATAGAGGAACTAGTTTTTTTTTCTTGAGAGGAATAGAGGAACTACTAGGCCGGCCCTGGGGCAGGGCCAGAGGGTCGTCCGCCCTGGGCCCAAGAAACCGAGGGGCACCGGTTGATTATATGCCCACGTACTAGTACAACTGGGCCTGGCTAAAACTACTTCAACTGCTAGCAGTGTTGGACGGACGAGAAAAAAAGCTAGCGCACGGGCTTGGTGACGCAGAAACTAGGGGCTCAGGACGCACAGCCTTCTTCCAGTGATGGTTCATCTCCGATTCCGTAGGCTCTATATCTCGCCGGCAAATCCCATTTGCCGCTTTAAGCGGCATCGATGGAACTCGCCGCCTTAAGCGATTGCTTCCTGGGCCAGGCCCATTTGTTTTCGCTGTGGTTCGTGAATTCTAGCTTACGCTAGGAGATGTTTCTACGACTTCGCTTTTCTGTCCGTTTTTTCCTTTTCTTTTCTTTTTCATTTCTTTTTATTTTTCTATATTTTAACCCTTTTCGTTTTTTTCAGTGTCTTTATTTTTTATATTTCATTTTAGTATATATTTTTTTTATGTTTTTTCATATTAAAAATTGTCCACGGGGCTTAAAACAATAATGCATTCAAAAGGTAGTATCATGAATTCGAAATAATGTTCAAGGAGTTCAAAAAATTGTTCATGCGTTCAAAAAAAAATCTGTTCATAGATTTACAAAATGTTTCTTTTGATATTTAAAATTCGTTCATGTAGTTTTGCTCCAGCAGACGCGCAAAAGTCCCACGCGCGTGAAAAAGCAGCAACTCGCGCGGGCTATATAGCGCACCGCTTCCAGCGCGCTGGGTAGCCACGCGACGCGCAACCGCTTTCTCTCCCTCCCGCGCTCGCCACGATACTTCACATCCTCTCCCCTATCTCTCCACGCGCTCCGTCGCCGCCATGCCTCCGCGCTCCTCCGGCTACCGCGACGTCGGCGCCCGCCCCGCCGGCACCTTCTAGGTCGAAATCCGCGCCGGCGACAAGCAGATTTCGCTCGGCACCTTCGACACCGCGCACGAGGCCGCCTGCGCCTAAGACGCGGCGGCGTGGCGGCCCGGCCGCGCCGGCAGATGAACTTCCAGGACGCGCGCATTGCGGAGCATGCGCAGGATCTGGCGCCGCCACCGCGCCTCGTCACCGACGAAGATCGCCGCCTCCACCGTCAGGGCGGTACGCCTCCTTGTCGCGGAGAGGGACAAGCGCCCCATGACGGAGTGGCGTGCGCGCTTCCCGGAAGACGTCGCCGCCGAGCAGGAGTTCTGGGCGACCAGGGCGGCCGAGTGGGCGGAGAGGAGGGCGGAGAAGCGGGCGCGCAAGGCCGTGGCGGAGGAGCACCTGTACGGCCACACCACCTGGGGCGAGGAAGATCCCAGGAATGACACCGACGTCAGCACCTCCGACGACGACGAGTATTAGAATTAGTTTAAGTTAGTTTATGCATAGTTTATTTTATGCACTTGGTTGGACTATTTTTTGGAAATATATTTTATTTTCAGTCTATTTATTTTGCTTTGTTTGATCTTATTTTCATGTTCTAGTTTGGAAAAACGTGTCTGCGGCGCGCTAAAAGTTCACCCTACACGCGCTTAAATATCCAGTGCCTGGAAAAGTAACCACCCCGCGCGCTAAAATGCTAATTCGACATTGGAATTTTTTTTTGTGTCACCATACCGCGCGTCTGTTGGAGATGCTCTAAGGTAGCCTTTCCCTATATAAGAAAAAAGCAGACAAGAAAATCTGCACGTGGCTTTGCACGTACAGCGGACATATCTTCGCTCGGCATGTCCCCGCGCGGTCGCGACCTTCCTAGCGCTACCAGTTACGAGGCATACCCGATCGATCCAACTCAAATCAGGCGGTTCGAGGTTCGTAAAGAAAAAGCTCAATAGATCGATCTGCATCTGATCCTGCCGCCAAGTCTGTACTTCCAGCCCAACAGAATTCAAATTCTAGATTTGACACTTATGTTTCTTGTTTAGGCGGAATATTACTTTAGTGGGAGGCGATGTTACCATCGATAGCGAGGCGTCTGTGGTGATTTCGTCAATCTCAAGATTCAATCCGCTTGCGTAGTCTCTTTGACGTGCTCATAGGGTTAGGGTGTGCGTGTGTGCGTTCATAGAGGTGAGTGTTACACGTGTATGTGAGCGCGCCAGCGTTATACTTTGTTTCGCAAAAAATAACTTTCATATTACTTATTTTTTGATTCATAAAATACGAAGAAATGTATCTTCTAGAAATAGAAACAACGACTACGGTGCTTCACAACGCAATAAGATCATAAAAATAATAGTAGCATCGGCCGAGTCTCAAAAGGAAGCTCTTGATATCCTAGAGAAGATTATTATGAGGACATAAACATTTGATTCAAAATAATACCAGACAGATGATGCTTTTCAGTAGAACATGGATCCATTTTATTGTTTTAGTTGTACCTTTTAATATAATTAATATTTGATATGTTTTATACATTGCACAAAATTATTGAAGTTTAATAGAAAACATATTGAAATTATGTACTAAAGCTAAAGTAATTTTAGTTGTTATGTAATGTGAAAATTTTAAATTCTAGGGCTCCATTTTGCATTTCGCACATGGCCCTGAATATTCAGAGACTGTCCTAAAAATGGCTTTCCGGTATATTCCAGAAGCTGTGATATGAACACCTGTCCTTAGGCCTAAGCATGAGACGAAAGTGATCTTTCGGGATTACGCGTAGTTACTCGAACATTTCCGTAAAAGTCTGATAAGCTGCTTTAGAAGCCCAAAATAGCCAATAGCTTGCCGGTATATTACACCTAATTACTTGAGCTCCTGGCCCAATTTTAGAAGAAAACTCTAAGGTAGAATTTAAGACTACTCATATTTTTTCAAACCGGGCTAGCAAACTTTCCACTATTTCCACCTTAATAAAAAAAAAAAAACGACCAGTTCTTACAAAAGCAAGGGAACGGAAAAGTTCGACGCACTACCAGGAAACCCGCTGTCCTCCACCGTCAGGTCTTGAACGAGAACCACGGGGCAAAAACCTGGTAGCACCACATTGCTACATGTACTCGACTACTAATAACAGATAAAAGATATAATCAACACAACTGGATACACAACATATGTGGACATCAGCTTGACTGTATCTGATTCCTCAGTGATTGCATATCTTGATGGAGATGAGACTCTCTGTGTAAGGAATGATGTGGTGCCTGTGGAAGTTATCATCGTATTGTGAGCGTCCTGGCCCTAGATCCAATTCGTCTTCCAGGTCAACCAACTCCTCCATATATCCACTCTTGTCGTCGCACCAAAAAAGCTTCTCGTAGTCTACAGCCACCATGATCCCGCCCCCACCGGCCCATAGCGGGAAGAAGGCGTCACCACCAAGGAATTCGTCAAATGGATCAAGGCGGCATCGCAACGACCACTTGGGCTGTTGTCTCCCTCCATCCTCTAGCTGCCACACGTCAAAGGTCTTCCCTGAGACATTGTTGACATAACACAATTTGCCGTCGAGGTCCGCCAGGTTGTCGATGTCATAGTGGTAGGAAAATCCAGGAGGGCATGGAACGACGTCGAACATCCTCTCCCTCAAGATAAAGCGCACGAGAACGCCCGACTGGAGACTATCAGGGCCATAGGTCCCCCAGTAAAAGGACCCTTGCATGAAGACCGGTCGGGTGCCACTAATTGCGTGTGGAGGGCCATCAGTCAGCTGCCAAGAATCACCACCGAGCATGAAAACCTCATGCCCAATCTCATAGTCGAGCACTCCGCTGGATGTGTCCATGTTGTAGTGCTGGTAGAAGTACCTCGCGACAATGTACTGGTTGCGCGATGTGTCGAAGCCAATTGCTGCAGCTGGCTCCTTAATGGCGCGGACATCTGGGGTGCCGAGTGGCAATGCCACGAGCTCTTGGGTGGCTGGGTTGCACACAAATACCTGATCTGTGATGGTCGCGATGGCGACCAGGCCGTCACAGTGTGTGGGGAAGATCTTGTTCGTCATACCTTCAGCTTCTGGTGGGCATGCCTTCTCAAGAATCAGCTCCACCTTCTCCTCGTCCTCAAAAGTGCCGAGTGTCTTTCCCATACGAAGGCGGTGGAAGTGGATATCTTCGGAGAGCTCACCGTCGTTGTCGAAGGAAGTCTTGCGGGGAATGATCAGCATGGAAGGAGGACTCACACGGGAGAAATCGCGGTGGCGACGGACGAAGATGGGATCGACTATGGCAGCACGCCAGGAGGGGGAGATGTGCTTGTAGATCGTGAGATATTTCACAGGAAGGCGTGCTAGGATCTCCCAAATAAATAGGTCATCGGGTAGGGTGGCACAAGCGGTGGCAAACGGAGGTGCATGTGTGATACATAGGTGTTTCTCCGAGTGCGCATTGTCCATTGTGTTTGGTTTGTGTTTTTTTCGAGTGGTGTGGTGTACAGTCTCTTGCCTCCTCTCGCACCTATATATAGACTCTAGGTATTAAATGTTTTAATTAATTGGTTCCAAAGAATATATTTAGGAGAGATTTCATCAAAATCTTATCAAGATTTGGTTTATCGGTAGTTTTTAATTCCAAGATCTTATGACGCGTATATACATTCATTTAACCCGATATTAATTAGAATACACATAGCATTAAATCATTCCAAATATTATTTCTAGAAATACATTAACGAGTAAGGATTTCTGCCTCAACTCCGATGATCTGTATTTTAAAATTTTGAAAAGAATATTTATAAGTTTCAAAAAGCAAAATAAAAAAATCCTGGATGTACTCAATGATGTATTCATGAATATGTTAAATCTCAATTTGAAATACTTTGCGTTCTGAGATACACAAAAATGAAGTATGGATCCGTGTATGGTAAACAATACATATTTTAAAACTCCAAAATTTATCTGATTTTGTCATTTTTGTGTCGCCTAAAATTAAAAGAATTTTAGCGTTGAGATTTTGCATGATGTTAGGATACATCATTGAATATATCGAGTAATTTCACAGATTTTTTTGAAAAACTTGTAAATATGATTTTTTTACTTTAGAAAAAATAAAGGGATCATTAGAGCTCGTGAGCCAAAAAGAATCTTCGTACATAATTCTCTAGGTTGGCATAGTGACGACTTAACAGAGTAGTATTAACGTTACACTAATCACATTTCCAAGAAAAAGTAGTGGTTACATTTTAAAATTCGTATTTAGGAAACCAGAAGATGGAGATATTATAACTGACACCGAGCAGGAGGCACCCGACGGGTTGCATCCAACTCCGCATTGCTCCCCACAAACCCCAGGAGGGCGTTTTGGGTCGACCCTCTAGTCTCCCAGCTCCCGCGTACCTCAAGAGGGGTTCTCGGGTAAGAACAGAGATGTCTCCTACTCCGTCAAGGGGCACCGACGTGTCCCTTGGCGGGATTTGTTCTATGGTGAAGATTGTTGGGTTTGGTGGCATCCCTGAGGCGGTGGCCTTGGAGTTCCTATCAGGTTATCGGTTACGTGCCCAACCGAACGCTGATGTGTCACAATTGGAGAGGGTTCAGCTATGTCAAAGATGTCATATTTTTCTTCTTGCTCAGGTACTACGTACAACATATCGTAGCTTTTCTCTAGTTTCTATTCCTAATGAGGTAGTTATTGCTAGAGGTGCTAATTGAGCTAGGTGTCTTGCTAGGTTGTTCTCCTAGTCACGTTTCCGTGTCTATTAATCAAATTTTCCTCACTATGTCGCTAAGTATCTTAGCGCGCTACAATGCGCTAGAACCCCTTAAATAGCACGCTATACCGTCGATTTAGCGGCGCTAGCTTTTTTCACATGCTGAAACTAAATGTGTTAGCCCGCTATTCAAAACTTTGCTATTAATCTGATAAAATATGATGATCTCCAACACACTTTAATCATATTAAAAACAAAACAGTATGGATAAAACTTGTCAAGAGGATGATGAGCTAAAAATAAGGTGCTTGATAAAGCGACATCTGTTAGTGAGAATTTAGGGGATGAAGGGAAGCAAGGCTCTGGGAATCATGTGGATCTCACCATCTGTTGCGCTTTAAACAGGGCCCCACACTCGCAAATCGGGAGTCGCCAAGGTGTTTGATCAACCACACCTAAGATCCGGGTACCTTGACGCCGAGGGTGATACACCGCAGCTCACGTCGAAGGAGATCCGTCCGGAAGCGCGATACGCAGGACATCCGGCGGACGCTTTTTAGACCCGAAGCCCTGCTCACCCGGGAGGGACCCCTTCTGGGCTCGCGGCGACTATGGGCTGCTCTAGGTCGACCTGACCGCCCCTAGAGCCTCGTGGCTTCGTAGATCGCCGGCATAGCTAGCTAACTACGGAGGAACGAGAAGCATAGGTACAAGGGTAAAGGTAGACGAAAGATAGATAGATTAATATGTCGATTGGTGTTGTTGTTATTCAATCGGCCATCACCTCTCACATATATATGAGGCGGCTGGTCTTCCCGTGCAAGCATAGGACTCATCTAGGCTTTCCTTACAAGAAAAGTACATCAATTTTCGTCCTAAACCCTAATCCTAGTCCAAGTCGAACTCCTGTCCAGATTCGTAGCTCCTCTTGTCCTGCTTCTTGCCGCGGACATCAAAGTCACATATTAACTCGGATGGATATGGCCCAAAGACCAAACTTGTACGCCTCGACGAGGCGAACAACTCTCGCGATGATCATTTTTCCATATGAAGCCGTTTTGAGAACTATCCGGGTCCATCCTTGTCTGCTGGTCAAAATCTTGCAGGTGACAGGTTAAGCCGGCCGGTCTCCATCATGGCTCTGTAGGTTGCACCTTAACCCGGATTGCGATGACTCCAAAAGCATAGTTGTAGACCCTGACGATACGCACAACTTCCGTGTTAAGAACTCCTCCATATGAGGTATCCTTCATGGTGCCATAGTACGAGTTATGGTCCTTCCCGGCATGTCGTCTTTCCTGGGTGTTGTCTTTGCCGGGTTGCCAAGCCTTCCCGAGACCTTGAGCAAGCTCAATCGGCTAACAAGACTGATTATAGCACGACCCGGCTCCATATAGAAATGACGGAGCACCTTCTCTCTGAGATATGATGACATGCCGGCTTGGCGGTACACTGGCTTGATGACGGGATGCTGGCCCGAATAAGCCGGTAAAGCTCGACGTCTTGGCATCAACATGTTAGGTAGCACGCCGACTTCTCCTCTGGGACGAACTCGGCAACACCGGCTCAATGATAAGACGGCTTGTCACCCGCCTGGGACATCAAATGCAGCCCCCGGGACAAACCCGGCTCCTTAGATAATGCCGGCTCCTGGACGATGCCGACTCCTGGGAAAATGCCAGCTCCTTGATGATGGTCGGCTCCTCGGACAATGCCAGCTCATTGATGATGGTCGGCTCCTCGGACAATGCCAGCTCATGGATGATGGCCGGCTCCTGGGACAACCAGCTCCTGGGAGACTGCTGGTAATTGCCGACTCCCGGGAGAATATCGGCTTCTTGGGTGACCGGCTTCTGGATGGCCAAATGCCGGGTCCTGGGACATGGTGACCTACATCCTGTGGCTTGCCGATTGGGACATAACTTGTCTCCCTCCTCTTTGTCCATGTCTTGGGGTCCTCCTGAGTGTGTCTCGCCTAAACCAAGGACATCCAGGGCCAAGCCAGCCAGGTGCCAGAAATGGGTGCGAACACATGCCCCCCTATTTTCTGGCAGAGCTTGCGTGCCAGAAAATAATTTGCCTAGGGTCTTGGTGTAAGCACGATGTCAACACTCCATCGGTTGTGTATGTTGAGGGCGATAATCTTTACCGGCCGTATGCTCAGACTAGCTGCCACCTTGATAGCACAAGCTCCCTTATATATGCATCTCATGGTGCAGCTCGCCTGATATTTCAACTCGGATCCTGCAGATAAGAAAAATAAATTCCTTTCAGCCGGCTACCCGGCTTGCACTAAATCCCTGTTAGCGGCCGACTCAATAATTAAGCCGGCCTTGCCGGTATTGGCGAAACTGAGCATCGGCTTCTAGGATGGGCACCATTAGCCAGATGTCAACTTTGCCAACATAATGCATTCTGGGGGCGATATGCAAATATCGGCCATGTGTCCTCATCTCGAAGGACCATGGGAACCCGTCCACCAAAGCGTGAATAGCCGAAATAATTCAGATGTTTCGGCTGAGGATAAACTTCTGGATGCTAGCTTTGATGGCATGGTTGAAGAACATGGATGATGCACCGTTTGAGGTCTCCTTTGATGAGATGAAAATTTCCGACTTCGCCTGTCAGCTCCATGCTTGCCCTTCTCTACTCTTGCCGGCTTCGCAACAGGAGCTGGCACGTCACTCTCAACTTGCGAATTTCGCTTGGGAACCCACGCCATGTTCCTCTTCTTCAGCTCGTAAGCCGCTTCAGCTGTCTTTCCTGCCAATGTGGTAAGCCGAGTAAGCATCCCAGCTGTGAGTTTGCATTATGCACTGGCAATTTCTCCTTGGGCTTGGGCACCTCCGGCTTGGCATGTACAGATTTGACGACTGGGTCTTTGAAAGTTACTCACTTTACTTCCCCGACCTTAATAGCCAATGTTAACTCGGCTGGCTTTTTGATACTTGGAGTCGAATCTGAAACAGTACGTGCACTTGCGACCATCTGTTTTCACCCGATAGACTTGCTTGACCACCTCCTTCTTCCTCCACGAGCTCCAGGCCGACTCGTCATTAAGTAAGTCATTATCATGTGTGTGCCGACTTGTCCCTCTCGGAGCTGCATAAACTTGGCGAGGTGGTTTAGCATATGGTGGATGGCGTGCCCGTGAGTCATACATGTCCCGTGATTGATGTAGATAGAAGTCGGCTTGGGAAGGTATGGAAGACCTCGGCATTGGCGGCCTGGAAGGAGTACGTGGAGTCGGCATGTTAATCTTCTCCTTTTGCCAATCCCGGTTTTCCGACTTGCGCCCTGGGGGTGACTTCGATGCCTTTGCATCAGTTGGCCGATGAGCACTTTTCGCTTCGCTTATCCTCTGATATTTCTCCAATAATTGAGCGAAGGTAACTTTAGATTTCCTCCTCCTGTGCTTATCATTGCCTCTGTCCTCTTTGGCTTTGCTGGCATCGGACTCTGGATTTTGTAGTTGCCTCCCAGTGTTAGGCGTCTTTGCTGCAACTCTGATGGAACGTCCGTCTTCAAGATTGCCGACTCGATTGCCGACTTGAACAACTTCTTTGTTTGATGACTCGATCTCATGTGCTTCATTGTGTTCATGTCTGACTTTGGATGAGTCGGCTTGAGGTAGCCGATTCAACTCTTGATTACCATCAAGTCCAGTTGGCGCTAACTAGTCATTAGCTTGTGCCGCACCAAATTCCAATCGTCCTTGAACAGCCGATTGTGAGGTTTGATTAAACATGCTGCAGTCTTCAATACTCTGTACGAACGAATTTAGCATTCACTCTTGTCTTAACGGCTCAACATGGTGATCATCTATGATAATTGGATTAGTCGGTGAAGCACCGACAATGTGATCACCTACGCCCGGACTGAAGGTACACTGCTCATCTTGCAGCCGAGAATGTGATACCGGCTTCGGAATTAAGCAACCGATCGGTGCTGGCTTGATGTCACCCGACTCGGCTTTGCATCATTTTTCGTCCTCCTTTTCCGATGCTCTCGAATCGGCTATTTGGAGAAGCTGGGAACCTGGCTTTATGTTTCTGTAACCAAAATAATTACAGAATATACATCTCATTTGAGACCAGATGTTAGCCATACATGCAACAAGCAAAGTTGTCCACATGAATATAAAGGTTAGCCGGCATGACGAGAACAATTTTGGTTGTGATAAATTGTCACTATTAGCCTCTATGCTTGGTATTATATGTTGACCAGCATGATTAGTGACCAGATTATTCCTAACAAATAAATTACCCATCTTGATCGGTCTTACAAACTTAACTAGAATCATGCTAGTAGATGCATCAATAATATAGTTCTGACCTGATCGAAAGACAAGTAAACTGTCGGCTAGGCGTACCTCTTCGAAGATGCTGGGAGAACTCGATAGCTCAACAGGAACAATGCTTTGCTCCGTCTCGGGATAACTCTCCAACGCTTCGACTTCCTCTTCTGGATCTCTTGTCGCGTCTCCTATACGCTCTTCATTAACCGAACATTGTCCGGCTTCTCTTTCTATCTCCTGATGCTCATCATTAACCGAACATTGTTCGTTCGTGTCATTTGGTTCTTGATGCTCATCATATTTGGCACAAAACTCGCAGGGTAGCAGGTATGCTCCCCCGCGTCCAGAAAAGTCGAGCACAGCCGACTCACGTCGCTTGCAGCGCTCTGGCTTGACGAATTCTTCCTCTGTCGGCTCGATGGACTCGGCTTGTGTGTCCGATTCGGCATTACCCGAACTGCTGGGTTCGATTTCTGCTAAGTCAGTCGTGTCCACCGGATTGATCTCGCGTTGTTGATTGGACTCGGCACTTGCATTGTCAAACCTGGCTTCTGCCGACTTGTCCTGACTAGCCGAGTCAACTTCCGCCTAGCCGTCTCGAAGAGATTCGCCTTCGTCCTTTGGTAACGCAGAGGATTCAGCATGATTGTCGCATGAGGGTACGGACCTGGCGATGTCCTTTTCAAACTCTGCATAAAACATCTGCAAGTCCTCCTCCCCACGCTTTTTCTTGAATGCTTCGAATTCTTCTCTGCGCTTCCTTTTGAAAACTTCATAGCCTTGACGTTGTTCGTCTGATAACTCATTCCAAGTTGGCGTAGTGAAGTCACTGGTGTTAGCTGCTGCATCTCTAGTGTCCGGCTTCCCGGCTTTATTCGAGTAAGTTGACTCGGCTGTAGCCGACTTAGTCATGCCCGAGCCGGCCGTATTGGTCGAGTCAACCTTTTCTCGTTGTTTGGCCTGCAGCACTTCACCTTCTGTGCTGCGTGAAGGAGTTAATTTGGTTTCTTCTTCAAGCTTCCTTTCCTCCTGTTCACGCTTCTTCTTATGCGTCTCAAAATCTCTCAGGTGTTTGGCCTTCCATTCGTCATAGGATTGCCCCCGACTCCTTTGAAATATCCTGGCTGTAGTTTGCCAAAATTTTGCAGTTGTGAGTAGGAGGTACTATTGGCTGCAATAACCTGAGCTGGCACCTGCACTTGTAGAATCTCCATATAACCGGCCATGGCCATGAAGGTAAGCCGATTCATGAAAACCACTAGCTGCATATGGCACCGAGTAATTAATTTCATGAGGCGATGTGTAAGTCGGCCGAGAGGAACCGGCCAAATAACTCGTAGAAGCATGGCCAATTCCCTCATCCATCGGCCTGTTTGGGGACGATCCCGCATACTGCGAGTCGACAGCCGATGAATCAAACCGTGAGACATCCTCTAGCCTATGAAGTGTCCCATGTTGATCAATCGAATACTCAATGTTATTCATGTAGCGCCCCGACCTCGGAATTATACAGAGAGGCTATGTAACCCACAGGCTATGCTACACAATCGAAGGGCATGGAATTACCGCTCCCACACAACACATCGATCATGCCATAAACACTGGCATAGCTATCAATGTATAATAAAAAGATCAAGACTTGTGGAACAACTGGCACATCACATACTCTACGACACAAAAGTTCATATAGCAACTCATATAGCGAGAAAGATACAAATTGCACAACAGGGGTCACAGACCCAACAGTACATCATGCGGAAGCGAGTTAGTTGTCTAATACAACAAGATCCAAAATATGGCCTAACAGGCCTACAGATAACATAATCCCAGCCAGCTTGTTCTGAGACGTCCCAAGCTGCCACCTGGGAACCCCAAACTACTCGTCGATGTCCACGAAGAACCCACCTGTCTGCTAGGTGACGTCCTCCTCTGAAATAATTAAATATTCAACAAAGAGAGACTGAGTACGACGTACCCGCAAGTTTAGTATGGCGATATAGGCCCAATGATGACAAGGCTCTAAAGTTGTATAATGGTTGTTTTTCATAAAGCTAGTTTTTATTTATAAAGATATCAACGACCCATGGCATCGACTACTCAGAAAGTTTTTCATGAAGGGGATAAGATAGTAAACTTTCATCTTCGGTTCCCCTTGAACCAACTTGTAGCCAGAAACCACTCATCTCTGCCAAGGCACTCCCTCGAATCACCCTCGAGGAAATGAACCTTTTAGCACACGTTGAGTTGCAACCTGTAGTTGCCAAATTTTAATGATTAAGATTAATGTTCTCTATGAGCTAATCCGCCTTTCCCAAGATTTGTCCATAACCGTGGACACGGCTTTTCGAAAAGATTTAACCCTGCAGGGGTGTACTAATTTACCTACCGATACCGTCCGACCCCTTACCTGATCAAATAGCTCTCTTCCTTGGAAAGCCGGCAGGGCGGGCGCGGTTAAACCTTTACAATGTATGAGAATATCCAAGGGTCATCGTGGCGACATGACAAGTTTACCAAGCCTATTTCAGCCCCTGCCCCCATCGCCACATCCTAAACACCACCATCCTCATCATTTCTTTTTCCACCCACACACTCACACGCAACTGGAAATAGCAAACTAGAGGACCCTTGGATACGCCCGCACAAATTATTCGGTTAAAGGGGATTCCATATGTCCCCACCGTTGGAAGCACGCTCGGTTCTTGGTTCTAGCTAAAAGTACTCTCAGCCTAGGCGACGGGAATGAGGCAAAACACCATCCCCAGATGGCAACTCATCCAAGCCTTTTAGCAATTTATTATCTAGCACAAGTAACCACCATGTCCAAAAATTTCCATCAACATCATAATTATGGAAATAGATCACCGGACAATAAAGCATTTGACTAAGCATGGCTAAGCATAGCTAAGCATATATATACAACAATTATATCTTTACCTCAGGCCAACACATCAAACCTATGGTTCATAGGAGGGGAAACATGTGATGGTTTAGAGGACAATGCATATCATAGGATACTCTATATCTTGATCAAAAGTAGACATTGGAATCGAATGCAATATTTTGGTGGATAAAATACTTGTATAAACAATAGGATGCTATATGCCAAGAAGGTTAGGTTATCTCTTGGGGCGTGTAGTACGGCTCGTCGGGGTAGGTAGGGGAACCCTCGACTCCTGAATCTATCGATACCCAAACAAATAACAAAAGATCAAATAAATCACACAAAGACAAGGTGCAATACGCAATCATGATGACATGTCAAGTTTATGCAATGATATCATCATATAATTTATCTAACCATTTAAATGGAGTGCCAAATAATCAGTGCAATTATTTGGAAGCAACTCCATATTTAACTTAGTGACCACATTGTTCATAGATTGTTACATTACTAAGAAGTGGCTTAAATATGCATGAACATGACGTGAATAGGTAGGTATCGTTCTTCTGATCGTTTTGGTACTTCGTTTGCGGTTTTCCGAGTATCGATGAATAAATAGCGAATTAAATAATTATTTCTATTTAATTCTTTTAACCAATTAAATAAATTACACCAAAGTGAAATTGTTGTCATGATGTTATATTAGCATGATTAAATAGCATTTGAAATGCTGAGCATTTTGATATTTTATTCACAATTTTTGGTTAATTGTTTATCAAGTTATGATTTTCCCCAAATTTATTATTATTTTTGTATTTTTAATAATTATTAAATAAAGGCAAAATATTTTACTCAAAAGAGCAGGGCAATGTTACCAACAGGGAGGTATTGTTTTTCTGAACAAGTTGATATATCATTTGTTAAATTTGAAGCAATATTCAAATAGTTATCAAATCTTTTATTTCATTTTAATTCCAAAAAGAAAAGGAAAAACACTGGCAGGCCGGCCTCCAAACCGGACAGGCCGGCCCACAGGCCAGGCAGGAACCCGAGGCGGTCGGCCTTTTGGCCGGCCCAGACCGGGCGCAAGGCCGGGCATAGACCCGAGGCTTCCGGCCTCCTGGCCGGTCGGGCCGGTGTCCAGGCCGTGCCACCACCCGAACCAGCCGGCCTTCTGGCCGGCCCGGGCCGGTGCCAGGCCGGGCACACGGGGACGGCGACGGAGCGCGACGGCGAGAGGGAGAGGGGGAGTGGGAGGAGGTCCGGGGGAGAGCAGAGCTCACCAGGAGCACGGTGGCGTTGACGGCGTGGCGTTGGGGTGTCTGGGATGACGAGGATGCGGGCGGGACGGCGGCGGCCGGAGGCGAGGAAAACGAGCACGGCGTCGGCGATTTGGCGATTCCGCCTCGATTCCTTCGGCGTACAGGGAGAGAAGGACCCGGCGGAGGTTTCTACCGGTGTTGATCTACGTGGGGCGGCTCTAGCGACGGCAACGAGCTCGACAACCACGGCGGCCATGGTGGAGCTCGGGTGGAGGAAAGGGGAACAGGGAGACAGGGAGAGAGCAGGGGAGGGAGCAGGTGAGGAGCAGGGCGTCGTGGGGGGCCTCATGTCCACGCGGAGGGGAGAGCCTTGCGCGGTCGAGCGTGTCGGCGGCATGGCGCCACAGTCCGCCCACTGTGGCGACAGTGAGGAAGAGGACAACGTTTTTGCAAACCCCCTCTGTTTAAAAGTTATTTACAACTTGGTCCCGCTGCACTTTAGGGATTTAAATTGAGCCATTAAACCATTTTCTAAAATTCTGCAAAAATTCAATTAGGCTGCCCATATCATTTAGAAGCTCCACTAAAATTGGTGCTCCAAAATAAAATGTTTTGTTCCACATTTGTTCATAGAGTTTAAATATGGTCATTTTTGATAATTTCCAAAATGTATTTATTTGGAGTACTTAAGCATCTTCAAAAATAATGAAAATATTCATGGAGGCTCCCAATATGTTAATGAAGCTCCCCATAATTTTATCTTGAATTTTTGGAAAGTTTAATTGGGTTTCAAAAATAAGAATTGGTTTAACTCAAGTTTGAAGTCCCAATTTATTTAATTTGGTTGGCAAGAATTTGACCTTGCCAAATAAGTATGAAGTGCATTATTGGAACTTCCTGGGCAAATATAGAAGCTCAAGAATATTTGGTTTTGCCAATTTGAACAAATTTACCAAGTTGGAAATTTGGGAAGGTTTGGCTTCCCCCTTTTAATGTTTCCAAGTGTTGATTGTTAGGAGTAGCAATTTCATATGCATGCCATGATGCAAACATGAGATGAAAAAGTGAAAAAATTATTCATATTTTTCAGTACCAAACTGGGGCTATTACAAATCTACCCCCCTTACAGGAATCTCGTCCCGAGATTCTAGGCTTGAGTGAAGAAGGCGGGATACTCCTGACAAAGACTAGTTTCACGCTCCCAAGTTGCTTCTTCTTCGGAATGGTTAGACCATTGGATTTTGAAGAACTTGATGGTCTTGTTGCGGGTCTTCCTTTTCGCTTCATCCAAGATGCGGACAGGATGCTCACGGTAAGTCAAATCCTCCTGGATATGCAACACCTCATGATCAACCCCACGCATAGGATCTTTGAAGCAATGACGGAGTTGAGAGACATGAAACACATCATGCACATCCGGGAAGTTTGAGGGTAGCTCGAGTTGGTAGGAGAGATCTCCTTGCTTGGCTAGGACGGTGAAAGGACCAACATAGCGAGGTGCCAATTTTCCCTTGATTCCGAAGCGACAAACGCCTCGGAGGGGAGAGACTCGAAGATAGGCTTTATCACCAATTTCATAGTGAACCTCCTGGTTATGTTTATCATAATAGCTCTTCTGCCTGGACTGAGCAATCTTCAGATTCTCTCGAATGACACGGACTTTCTCTTCAGCCTCATTGATCACATCGAGACCCAAGAGGGGCCTTTCTCCGGTTTCAGACCAATTGAGAGGAGTCCGACATTTTCTCCCATAGAGAACCTCAAAGGGAGCCATTTGCAGACTAGCCTGATAACTGTTGTTGTAGGAGAACTCGGCGAGGGGGAGATACTTTTCCCAACCCTTACCGAAGGAGATAACACATGCCCAAAGCATGTCCTCAAGAACTTGGTTTACCCTCTCAGTCTGACCATCAGTCTGGGGATGGTAAGCGGTACTGAGGTGTAGACGGGTCCCCATAGCACTCTGGAAACTCTGCCAGAATCTGGATACAAACATACTCCCACGGTCCGATATAATGCTCAGAGGGACTCCATGGAGAGGAACAATCTGGGCCATATACAGCTCCGCCAGTTTAACAGAGTTGATATCCTCGTGAACAGGGAGGAAATGGGCGACCTTGGATAGACGATCAATGACTACCCAAATGGCATTGTTACCCTTTGGTGGTCTTGAAAAACCGGTGATGAAATCCATACCCACTTCATCTCATTTCCACTCGGGAATGGCTATGGGGCGAAGGGTACCCACTGGCCTTTAATGTTCAGCCTTCACATGGCGACAGACGTTGCATTCAGCGACATACTTGGCAATTTCTCGCTTCATGCGAGTCCACCAGAATTTGCTGCGGAGGTCTTGGTACATCTTGGTGCTACCAGGGTGGATGGATATGGGGGACTCATGTGCTTCTTGGAGTATCAACCCCTTGGCATTCCCTTTCTTAGGCACCACAAGACGGTCCCCAAAATAGAGAACACTGGAGTCATCAATGGAAAAACACTTGGCCTTCCGACTTGCGATATTCTTTTTGATCTTGCGGATGCCAGCATCATGTTGCTGGGCTGCCTTGATTTCATCCTCAAGAGTGGATTTGATCTCCAGGTTAGCTAGATATCCGGAGGGAACAATCTCCAGATTCAACCGAACAAATTCCTCATGGAGAGCAGGTTGAGCCTTTTCAACCATCAGAGTGTTGTAATAAGCCTTGCGACTCAGAGCATCTGCCACGACATTGGCCTTGCTGGGCTGATAGTTGAGGGTCACATCATAGTCTTTGATTAATTCCAACCATCTTCTCTGTCGGAGATTTAGATCCGGCTGGGTGAAGAGATACTTCAGACTTTGATGATCCGAGAAGATCTCGCAACGGTTGCCCAACAGGTAGGGCCTCCATTGCTTCAGAGCATGAACCACGGCAGCAAGCTCTAGATCATGAGTTGGATAGTTGTGCTCGTGTTGTTTGAGTTGGCGAGAAGCTTAGGCTACCACATGGCCTTCTTGCATTAGCACACAGCCCAACCCTTGGAGTGATGCATCACAGCAGACAACAAAGTCCTTGTCTCTGTCAGGAAGGACAAGCACCGGAGTGGTCGTGAGTTTGACTTTGAGAGTTTGGAAGCTCTCTTCCGCTTTGTCGGTCCACACAAACTGTTTTTTTTAGGAGGTCAGTCAAGGCTTTTGCTATCTTGGAAAAGCCCTCGATGAATCGGCGGTAATAACCCGCTAACCCAAGGAAGCTACGGATGTCTTTGACGGACTTTGGAGTTGGCCAATCCAAGATTGCCTGAATCTTGTCAGGTATCACACCTACACCAGCAGCTGACACCACATGACCTAGGAAAATGAGCTCCTTTAAACAAAACTCATACTTGGAGAACTTGGCATAGAGGCGATGATCATGAAGCTTTGTCAAAACTAGCCGAAGATGCTGAGCATGCTCTTCTTCGGTCTTGGAGTACACGAGGATGTCATCAATGTATATTATGACGAACTTGTCGAGATACTCGTGAAAGATGGAGTTCATAAGCCTCATGAATGTAGCCGGGGCATTGGTGAGGCCAAAGGACATGACGGTATACTCATATAAGCCATAACGAGTAGTGAAAGCCGTCTTCAGAATATCCTCCTTTCTGATTTTGATCTGATGGTAGCCTGACCTCAGATCCATCTTGGAGAATACAGTTGCACCAGCTAGCTGATCGAACAGGTCAGTTATTCGGGGAATAGGATACTTGTTCTTGATGGTTACCGCATTCAAAGGATGGTAATCAACAACCAGACGAGGAACATTTGAATCCCTCTTCTTGACAAAGATGACCGGGCAGCCCCAGGGTGAGCTACTAGGTCGAATGAATTCCTTCTCCACCAATTCATCAATTTGTTTCTTCAGCTCAGTCAGCTCTTCCGCTGGCATGCGGTAGGGCCTTTTGGAAATTGGAGCAGTTCCCGGAACCAAATCAATGACAAACTCCACACTTCGATCAGGTGGCATGCCAGGCAATTCCTCCGGAAAGACATCGGGGAAATCACACACCACCTCCACCTCATGCATCTCAGGTGGGGTGATTCCTTCCAGGAAGTATAGGCTGATCTCCGGAGAGAGAGGTGTGGCAGCGGATGGAATTGCGGATGAAGGGGACCAGTAACACACTAGCCCGTAGGTTGGGTGGATCACTGTGACAGTCTTGGCAGCACAATTCAAGTTGGCCTGATATTTGACTAGCCAATCCATGCCCAGAATGAAATCTATCCCATCTGACTTCAGTGCTATCAACGAGAACGGGAAGGGTATTGATCCTATAGAAACTTGAACCTCCGGAGAGATCCAATTAGTGTGCCAACTAGAGCCTGGTGTCTTGATCACTAGAGGGGATTCCATGTTCACAAACGGTATTTGATGGTTGTGTGCATATGCTATGGATATGAATGAATGCGATGCTCCAGAATCAAACAAGACTGAAGCTGGATATGCATTAATTCGAAGCGTACCCATGAGAACACCGGGGTCCTCTTCCACTCCTTCAGCTGAGACGTGGTTCAGGCGGCCACGGCTGACGGTCATGGCCTTGGCGGCCGGGGTAGAGGGAGCTGGTGCAGGTGCTACAGTAGCCGGTGCCTTCTGGGGACACTCCCTGGAGTAGTACCCCGGCTGGCCACAGCTATAGCAAGTGGGCCTCGGTGGTGGTGGAGGCAGCTGAGGGCGGAAACCACTTCCAGCCGCACCCAAGGTCGAGGTAGCTGGGCGAGGCGGAGGTGGCCTGTACCCTGAAGGCCTTGGCGCGAAGGGAGCACGAGGCACAACACTGAAGGGCACAAAGATCCTGCGCTTCTTGCCCTCAGAAGAAGAGGAGCTCTGATTCTCCATTGGAGCTGGCCTCTTGGAAGACTCCAGCTCCTTCCTACCTTGCTCCATAGTGAGAGCTTGGTTGTATAGCTCCTGGTAGGACTGGAACTTGAAGGGCAACAGCTCATATCAGAGCCGCGGTGCAAGCCCCTTGCGGAACAGATACTGTTGGTCCTCATCATTTTTCACGTCCCGAGGGGCGTAACGAGAGAGGTGGTTGAACTAACGCCCATAAGCTTGGACGTCCATGCGTCCCTGGGTCAGATTCAGGAACTCCCTCCTCTTGAGGTCCATGATGGGCTTGGGGATGTAGGCCACACGGAAGGCGGTGTGGAACTCCGCCCAAGTGAAGACGTGGCCAGCATCAAACATATCCACATGGCTCTCCCACCAAGAGCCAGCGGCTCCATTCAGAAGGTAGGTGGCGAAGTTGACTTGTTCCGCCACCGGAACATGCAAGGCGGCGAACTTGCGCTCGAGAGCCCGCAGCCAGTCATCCGCTTCAGAAAAGGTCGGAGGCTGGGACCGCAAGAACTCAGTGAGAGTGTTGCAGTCATTGTTCCTGCTGGTGCCCTGCTGCTCCAACTGCTCGAGCAGACGCTCGTTGCACAGGCGATTATCCTCGATAGCCATTAGAACCTCCGCCATCGAGGGTGGCGGCGGTGCATCAGGATCACCTTGGTTACCACGGCGGGCAGGAGCCATTCTGAAGTTTTGGAACAATGACATAGTTAGTAACCAACTCCATTAGGATAGATCATTAGAGTCCTTCCTGATATAGAGATTTAAGATGGCACTAACACAAGAACAGATTAAGACAACCACGTGTGACACCACGTCAACGCGGCGGTAACAAACAGAAGTAAAGGACTCGAGACAACACTGGAAGGTAAGAACCCAACCACGAGAACCTAACTTCGACACCACAATTAAAACAAATAGAGATAAGATAACTCAGAGTAGAGCGAGTTGGATAAGGAGTAAAAAGAATCCTAAGAGGGTTTTCGCAACTCATTTTTAGGTTATAAATAACTTCACAACACTAGACTCGACATCGACCAATAGAACGGGTTTCCTACAGGCAGTCCTGCTCTGATACCAACTTGTAGCGCCCCGACCCCGGAATTATACAGAGAGGCTATGTAACCCACAGGCTATGCTACACAATCGAAGGGCATGGAATTACCGCTCCCACGCAACACATCGATCATGCCATAAACACTGGCATAGCTATCAATGTATAATAAAGAGATCAAGACTTGTGGAACAACTGGCACATCACAGACTCTACGACACAAAAGTTCATATAGCAACTCATATAGCGAGAAAGATACAAATTACACAACAGGGGTCATAGACCCAACAGTACATCATGCGGAAGCGAGGTAGTTGTCTAATACAACAAGATCCAAAATATGGCCTAAGAGGCCTACAGATAACATAATCCCAGCCAGCTTGTTTCGAGACATCCCAAGCTGCCACCTGGGAACCGCAAACTACTCATCGATATCCATGAAGAACCCACCTGTCTGCTCGATGACGTCCTCCTCTGAAACAATTAAATATTCAACAAAGAGAGACTGAGTACGACGTACTCGCAAGTTTAGTAGGGCGATATAGGCCCAATGATGACAAGGCTCTAAAGCTGTATAATGGTTGTTTTTCATAAAGCTAGTTTTTATTTATAAAGATATCAACGACCCATGGCATCGACTACTCAGAAAGTTTTTCATAAAGGGGATAAGATAGTAAACTTTCATCTTTGGTTCACCTTGAACCAAATTGTAGCCAGAAACCACTCATCTCCACCAAGGCACTCCCTCGAATCACCCTTGAGGAAATGAACCTTTTATCACACGTTGAGTTGCAACCTGTAGTTGCCAAATTTTAATGATTAAGATTAATGTTCTCTATGAGCTAATCCGCCTTTCCCAAGATTTGTCCATAACCGTGGACACGACTTTTCGAAAAGATTTAACCCTGCAGGGGGTACTAATTTACCCACCGGTACCGTCCGACCCCTTACCTTATCAAATAGCTCTCTTCCTTGGAAAGCCGGCAGGGCGGACGCGGTTAAACCTTTACAATGTATGAGACTATACAAGGGTCATCGTGGCGACATGACAAGTTTACCCAGCCTATTTCAGCCCCTGCCCCCTTCACCACATCCTAAACACCAACATCCTCATCGTTTGTTTTTCCACCCACACACCCACACGCAAATGGAAATAGCAAACTAGAGGACCCTTGGATACGCCCGCACAAATTATTCAGTTAAAGGGGATTCCATATATCCCCACCGTTGGAAGCATGCTCAGTTCTTGGTTCTAGCTAAAAGCACTCTCATCCTAGGCGACGGGAATGAGGCAAAACACCATCCCCAGATGGCAACTCATCCAAGCCTTTTAGCAATTTATTATCTACCACAAGTAACCACCATGTCCGAAACTTTCCATCAACATCATAATTAAGGAAATAGATCACCGACAATAAAGCATTTGACTAAGCATGGCTAAGCATATATATACAACAATTATATCTTTGCCTCAGGCCAACACATCAAACCTATGGTTCATAGGAGGGGAAACATGTGATGGTTTAGGGGACAATGCATATCATAGGATACTCTATATCTTGATCAAAAGTTGACATTGGAATCGAATGCAATATTTTGGTGGATAAAATACATGTATAAACAATAGGATGCTATATGCCAAGAAGGTTAGAATATCGCTTGCCTTGTTGACGGGGCGTGTAGTACGGCTCGTCGGGGTAGGTAGGGGAACCCTCGACTCCTGAATCTATCGATACCCAAAAAAATAACAAAAGAACAAATAAATCACACGAAGATAAGGTGCAATGCGCAATCATGATGACATGTCAAGTTTATGCAATGATATCAACATATAATTTATCTAACCATTTAAATGGAGTGTCAAATAATCAGTGCAATTATTTGGAAGCAACTTCATATTTAACTTAGTGACCACATTGTTCATAGATTGTTACATTACTAAGAAGTGGCTTAAATATGCATGAACATGACATGAATAGGTAGGTATTGTTCTTCTGATCGTTTTGGACCTCGTTTGCGGTTTTCCGAGTATCGATGAATAAATAGCGAATTAAATAATTATTTGAATTTAATTCTTTTAACCAATTAAGGAAATTACACCAAAGTGAAATTGTTGTCATGATGTGATATTAGCATGATTAAATAGCACTTGAAATGATGATCACTTTGATATTTTATTCACAATTTTTGATTAATTATTTATCAAGTTATGATTTTTCCTAAATTTATTATTATTTTTGTCATTTTAATAATTCTTAAATAAAGGCAAAATATTTTACTCAAAAGAGCAGGGCAATGTTACCAAGAGGTAGGTATTGTTTTTCTGAACAAGTTTATATATCATTTGTTAAATTTGGAGCAATATTTAATTAGTTATCAATTCTTTTATTTTATTTTATTTCCAAAAGAAAAAGAAAAACACTGGCAGGTCGGCCTCCAAACCGGACAGGCCGGCCCACAAGCCGGGCAGGCACCCGAGGCGGTCTGCCTTTTGGCCGGCCCAGACCGGGCGCAAGGCCGGGCATAGACCCGAGGCTTCCGGCCGTCTGGCCGGTTGGGCCGGTGTCCAGGCCGGGCCACCACACGGGGACCGCGACGGTGACCGACGGCGACGGAGCGCGACGGCGAGAGGGAGAGGGGGAGCGGGAGGAGGTCCGGGGGAGAGCGGAGCTCACCAGGAGCACGGTGGCGTCGACGGCGTGGCGTTGGGGTGTCGGGGACGACGAGGATGCGGGCAGGACGGCGGCGGCCGGAGGCGAGGAAAACGAGCACGGCATCGGCGATTTGGGCGATCCGCCTCGATTCCTTCGGCGTAGAGGGAGAGAAGGAACCGGCGGAGGTTTCTATCGGCGTTGATCTACGCGGGGCGGCTCCAGGCGACGGCAACGAGCTCGACAACCACGGCGGTCGTGGTGGAGCTCGGGTGGAGGAAAGGGGAACGGGGAGAGAGGGAGAGAGTAGGGGAGGGAGCAGGTGAGGAGCAGGGCGTCGTGGGGGGCCTCATGTCCACGCGGAGGGGCGAGCCTCGCGCGGTCGAGCGCGTCGACAGCATGGGCGCGGGGCGGCATGGCGCCACAGTCCGCCCACTGTGGCGACAGTGAGGAAGAGGACGGCGTTTTGCAAAAACCCCCTCCCCTCTGTTTAAAAGTTATTTACAACATGGTCCAGCTGCACTTTAGGGATTTAAATTGAGGCATTAAACCATTTTCTAAAATTCTGCAAAAATTCAATTAGTCTGCCCATATCATTTAGAAGCTCCACTAAAATTGGTGCTCCAAAATAAAATGTTTTGTACAACATTTGTTCATAGAGTTTAAATATGGTCATTTTTGATAATTTCCAAAATGTATTTATTTGGAGTACTTAAGCATCTTCAAAAATAATGAAAATATTCATGGAGGCTCCCAATATATTAATGAAGCTCCCCATAATTTTATTTTGTACTTTTGGAATGTTTAATTGGGTTTCAAAAATAAGGATTGGTTTAACTCAAGTTTGAAGTCCGAGTTTATTTAATTTGGTTGGCAAGAATTTGACCTTGCCAAATAATTATGAAGTGCATTATTGGAACTTCCTGGGCAAATATAGAAGCTCAAGAATATTTGGTTTTGCCAATTTGAACAGATTTACCAAGTTGGAAATTTGGGAAGGTTTGGCTTCCCCCTTTTAATGTTTCCAGGTGTTGCTTGTTAGGAGTAGCAATTTCATATGCATGCCATGATGCAAACATGAGATGAAAAGTGGAAAAATTATTCATATTTTTCAGTACCAAACTTGGGCTGTTACAATTCATCGGCCTATAATCTGGGGCATCCGATGCATGAGAACTTGGATTTGTTTTTCGTGTGTAGATTAGGCGGTCCTCCATCAGCTTCTGCTCATAGCTATATGGAAGATAACTAGAGCTAGCTGATAAATTGTACCCGACCACACCGACACAAGGGCTATTTGCATCTACATAATTTTCCTGATGATACATGTTACCTCTGTAGATTGCTGCCTCTTGATGTGCTCCTAATTGCAAGAACGGGCTGTAGATTATTTGACGCTTCGTCCCCAGCGGACTCTCCAAAAAGTGTGTTGCGCTTTAAACAGGGCTCCACACTCGCAAATCAGGAGTCGCCAAGGTGTTTGATCAACCACACCTAAGACCAGGGTACCTTGACGCCGAGGGTGATGCACCGCAGCTCACGTCGAAGGAGATCCGTCAGGAAGCGCGATACGCAGGACATCCGGCAGACGCTGTTTAGACCCGAAGCCCCGCTCACCCGGGAGGGACCCCGTCTGGCCTTGCGACAACTATGGGATGTTCTAGGTTGGCCTGACCACCCCTAGAGCCTCGTGGCTTCGTAGATCGCTAGCATAGCTAGCTAACTACGGAGGAACGAGAAGCATAGGTACAAGGGTAAAGGTAGACGAAAGATAGATGGATTGATATGTCGATTGGTGTTGTTGTTATTCAATAGGCCATCACCTCTCACATGCATAAGCATAAATATATGAGGCGGCTGGTCTTCCCATGCAAGCATAGGACTCATCTAGGCTTTCCTTACAAGAAAAGTACATCAATTTCCGTCCTAAACCCTAATCCTAGTCGAACTCCTATCCAGATTTGCAGCTCCTCCTGCCCTGCTTCTTGCCGCAGACGTCAAAGTCACATATTAACTCGGATCGATATGGCCGAAAGACCAAACTTGTACGCCTCGATGAGGCTAACAACTCTCGCGACGATCATTTTTCCATATGAAGCCGTTTTGACTACTATCCGGGTCCATCCTTGTCTGCTGGTCAAAATCTGGCAGGTGACAGGTTAAGCCGGCCGGTATCCATCATGGCTCTGTAGGTTGCACCTTAACCCGGATTGCGATGACTCCAAAAGCATAGTTGTAGACCCTGACGATACGCACAACTTCCGTGTTAAGCACTCCTCCATATGAGGTATCCTTCATGGTGCCATAGTACGAGTTATGGTCCTTCCCGGCATGTCGTCTTTCCTGGGTGTTGTCTTTGCCGGGTTGCCAAGCCTTCCCGGGACCTTGAGCAACCTCAATCGGCTAACAAGCCTGATTATAGCATGACCCAGCTCCATATAGAAATGACGGAGCACCTTCTCTCTGAGATATGATGACATGCCGGCTTGGCAGTACACTGGCTTGATGACGAGATGCTGGCCCGAATAAGCCGGTAAAGATCGACGTCTTGGCATCAGCATGTTAGGTAGCACGCCGACTTCTCCTCTGGGACGAACTCGGCAACACCGGCTCAATGATAAGGCGGCTTGCGACCTGCCTGGGACATCAAATGCAACCCCCGGGACAAACCCGGCTCCTTAGATAATGCCGGCTCCTGGACGATGCCGACTCCTAGGAAAATGCCAGCTCCTTGATGATGGTCGGCTCCTCGGACAATGCCAGCTCATGGATGATGGCCGGCTCCTGGGAGACTGCTGGTAATTGCCGACTCCCGGGAGAATATCGGCTTCTTAGGTGACCGGCTTATGGATGGACAAATGCCGGGTCCTGGGACATGGTAACCTATATCCTGTGGCTTGCCGATTGGGACATAACTTGTCTCCTTCCTCTTTGTCCATGTCTTGGGGTCCTCCTGAGTGTGTCTCGCCTAAACCAAGGACATCCAGGGCCAAGCCAGCCAAGTGCCAAAAATGGGTGCGAACACCATCCCTATTTTCTTTGAAACAAACTCATAGGAAGAAACCAAAAGAGGGTGTACCTGTTAGGAGGAGCACTAGATTTAAAACAAACTTTTTAAAGCTCAATGGTGAGAGGTAGTTTTTGGAATGGTGATGGTTTTGGAGCCACAACAATGCATTTGTTTGTTCAAGAAACTATTTAAGAACATAAATTTGTGTTTTTGCTTACTACCTACTGGGAGGTGGGGTGGCATACTGGTAGGTATTAATAATTACACTCTCCAGGTTTGAAGTATAACTTTGAATGGTCCTTGATTCCTGTGTATGGAGCAGCCCAGGATGCGCATAAACCTGAGTTTCTGGCCGAATAAGTTCGAACCCCCTTCCCATGTTGGTGGGACGGGATTTCAATATTATTCGTCGTTAGGTAGATAAACTAACGATAATTTTAATGCACGTTGGCCATTTTATTTTCAACACCGTCATAGAAAGTTTGGCCCTAGGAGAAATGGATCTTTCGGTCAGACAGTACATGTGGGCAAATAGATATGAAAACCCACCATACGAGAAGCTAGATAGGGTTCTAGATAGTGTGGAGTGGGAACATAAATTCCCTTTGGTTAGTTTGGATGCACTTACTCGTTCAAGGTCCAATAACACACCTTTGCTTGTTGACTCAGGTGAACAAGATCACATTGGCAATAAAGCTCATTTCTCTTTCGAGATATCTTGCATTGGTTGCGTAAAGAGGGTTTTCATGACTTGGTTGCCAGATAATGGGCATCAGTCTATGAAGGATGTAATCCTATGGAGGTATTGCTGAACAAGGTCCGCCACCTGTGTATATTTCCTAGAGGATGGGCAACAAATTAAAGCAAATCTCTATGTACAAACAATAAAGGANGGGCCCCTAGCTCGCGAGGGCCCAGTGCGGTTGCAACCGTCTGCCCGGCCTATGGACCGGGCCTGCTCTAAGGTAGCCTTTCCCTATATAAGAAAAAAAGCACACAAGAAAATCTGCACGTGGCTTTGCACGTACAGCGGACATACACATCTTCGCTCGGCATGTCCCCGCACGGTCGCGACCTTCCTAGCGCTACCAGTTACGAGGCATACCCGATCGATCCAACTCAAATCAGGCGGTTCGAGGTTCGTAAAGAAAAAGCTCAATAGATCGATCTGCATCTGATCCTGCCGCCAACTCAAATCCTAGATTTGACACTTATGTTTCTTGTTTAGGCGGAATATTACTTTAGTGGGAGGCGATGTTTCCGTCGATAGCGAGGCGTCTGTGGTGATTTCGTCAATCTCAAGATTCAATCCGCCTGCGCAGTCTTTTTGACGTGCTCATAGGGTTAGGATGTGCGTGTGTACGTTCATAGAGATGAGTGTTACGCGTGTATATGAGCGCGTCAGCGTTATACTTTGTTTCGCAAAAAAAAAACTTTCATATTAATTATTTTTTGATTCATAAAATACGAAGAAATGTATCTTCTAGAAATAGAAACAACGATTACGGTGCTTCACAACGCAATAAGATCATAAAAATAATAGTAGCATCGGCCGAGTCTCAAAAGGTAGCTCTTGATATCCTAGAGAAGATTATTATGAGGACATAAACATTTCATTCAAAATAATACATGATGCTTTTCAGTAGAACATGGGTCCATTTTATTGTTTTAGTTGTACCTTTTAATATAATTAATATTTGATATGTTTTTATACATTGCACAAAATTATTGAAGTTTAATAGAAAACATATTGAAATTATGTACTAAAGCTAAAGTAATTTTAGTTGTTATGTAATGTGAAAATTTTAAATTCTAGGGCTCCATTTTGCATTTCGCACATGGCCCTGAATATTCGGAGACTGTCCTAAAAATGGCTTTCCGGTATATTTCAGAAGCTGTGATATGAACACCTGTCCTTAGGCCTAAGCATGAGACGAAAGTGATCTTTCGGGATTACGCGTAGTTACTCGAACATTTCCGTAAAAGTCTGATAAGCTGCTTTAGAAGCACAAAATAGCCAATAGCTTGCCGGTATATTACACCTAATTACTGAGCTCCTGGCCCAATTTTAGAAGAAAACCCTAAGGTAGAATTTAGACAACTCATAATTTTTCAAACCGGGCTAGCAAACTTTCCACTATTTCCACCTTAATAAAAAAAACGACCAGTTCTTACAAAAGCAAGGGAATGGAGAAGTTCGACGCACTACCAGGAAACCCGCTGTCCGCGCGCGCTCAGTCTTGAACGAGAACCACGGGGCAAAAACCTGGTAGCACCACATTCATTGCTACATGTACTCGACTAGTAATAACAGATAAAAGATATAATCAACACAACTGGATACACAACATATGTGGACATCAGCTTGACTGTATCTGATTCCTCAGTGATTGCATATCTTGATGGAGATGAGACTCTCTGTGTAAGGAATGATGTGGTGCCTGTGGAAGTTATCATCGTATTGTGAGCGTCCTGGCCCTAGATCCAATTCGTCTTCCAGGTCAACCAACTCCTCCATATATCCACTCTTGTCGTCGCACCAAAAAAGCTTCTCGTAGTCTACAGCCACCATGATCCCGCCCCCACCGGCCCATAGCGGGAAGAAGGCGTCACCACCAAGGAATTCGTCAAATGGATCAAGGCGGCATCGCAACGACCACTTGGGCTGTTGTCTCCCTCCATCCTCTAGCTGCCACACGTCAAAGGTCTTCCCTGAGACATTGTTGACATAACACAATTTGCCGTCGAGGTCCGCCAGGTTGTCGATGTGATAGTGGTAGGAAAATCCAGGAGGGCATGGAACAACGTCGAACATCCTCTCCCTCAAGATAAAGCGCACGAGAACGCCCGACTGGAGACTATCAGGGCCATAGGTCCCCCAGTAAAAGGACCCTTGCATGAAGACCGGTCGGGTGCCACTAATTGCGTGTGGAGGGCCATCAGTCAGCTGCCAAGAATCACCACCGAGCATGAAAACCTCATGCCCAATCTCATAGTCGAGCACTCCGCTGGATGTGTCCATGTTGTAGTGCTGGTAGAAGTACCTCGCGACAATGTACTGGTTGCGCGATGTGTCGAAGCCAATTGCTGCTGCTGGCTCCTTAATGGTGCGGACATCTGGGGTGCCGAGTGGCAATGCCACGAGCTCTTGGGTGGCTGGGTTGCACACAAATACCTGATCTGTGATGGTCGCGATGGCGACCAGGCCGTCACAGTGTGTGGGGAAGATCTTGTTCGTGATACCTTCAGCTTCTGGTGGGCATGCCTTCTCAAGAATCAGCTCCACCTTCTCCTCGTCCTCAAAAGTGCCGAGTGTCTTTCCCATACGAAGGCGGTGGAAGTGGATATCTTCGGAGAGCTCACCGTCGTTGTCGAAGGAAGTCTTGCGGGGAATGATCAGCATGGAAGGAGGACTCACACGGGAGAGATCGCGGTGGCGGCGGACGAAGCCGGGATCGACTATGGCAGCACGCCAGGAGGGGGAGATGTGCTTGTAGATCGTGAGATATTTCACAGGAAGGCGTGCTAGGATCTCCCAAATAAATAGGTCATCGGGTAGGGTGGCACAAGCGGTGGCAAACGGAGGTGCATGTGCGATACATAGGTGTTTCTCCGACTGCGCATTGTCCATTGTGTTTGGTTTGTGTTTTTTTTCGAGTGGTGTGGTGTACAGTCTCTTGCCTTCTCTCGCACCTATATATAGACTCTAGGTATTAAATATTTTAATTAACTGGTTCCAAAGAATATATTTAGGAGAGATTTCATCAAAATCTTATCAAGATTTGGTTTATCGGTAGTTTTTAATTCCAAGATCTTATGACGCGTATATACATTCATTTAACCCGATATTAATTAGAATACACATAGCATTAAATCATTCCAAATATTATTTCTAGAAATACATTAACGAGTAAGGATTTCTGCCTCAACTCCGATGATCTGTATTTTAAAATTTTGAAAAGAATATTTATAAGTTTCAAAAAGCAAAATAAAAAAATCCTGGATGTACTCAATGATGTATTCATGAATATGTTAAATCTCAATTTGAAATACTTTGCGTTCTGAGATACACAAAAATGAAGTATGGATCCATGTATGGTAAACAATACATATATTAAAACTCCAAAATTTATTTGATTTTGTCATTTTGTGTCGCCTAAAATTAAAAGAATTTTAGCGTTGAGATTTTGGATGATGTTAGGATACATCATTGAATATATCGAGTAATTTGACAGATTTTTTTTGAAAAACTTGTAAATATGATTTTTTTAACTTTAAAAAAAAATAAAGGGATCATTAGAGCTTGTGAGCCAAAAAGAATCTTCGTACATAATTCTCTAGGTTGGCATAGTGACGACTTAACAGAGTAGTATTAACGTTACACTAATCACATTTCCATGAAAATGTAGTGGTTACAATTTCAAATTCGTATTTAGGAAACCAGAAGATGGAGATATTATAACTGACACCGAGCAGGAGGCACCCGACGGGTTGCATCCAACTCCGCATTGCTCCCCACAAACCCCAGGAGGGCGTTTTGGGTCGAGCCTCTAGTCTCCCAGCTCCCGCGTACCTCAAGAGGGGTTCTCGGGTAAGAACAGAGATGTCTCCTACTCCGTCAAGGGGCACCGACGTGTCCCTTGGCGGGATTTGTTCTATGGTGAAGATTGTTGGGTTTGGTGGCATCCCTGAGGCGGTGGCCAAGGAGTTTCTATCAGGTTATCGGTTACGTGCCCAACCGAACGCTGATGCATCACAATTGGAGAGGGTTCAGCTATGTCAAAGACGTGATATTTTTCTTCTTTCTCAGGTACTACGTACAACATATCGTAGCTTTTCTCTAGTTTCTATTCCTAATGAGGTAGTTATTGCTAGAGGTGCTAATTGAGCTAGGTGTCTTGCTAGGTTGTTCTCCTAGTCACGTTTCCGTGTCTATTAATCAATGTTTCAAATAGCACGGTATAGCACCGCCATAGCATTTTCCTTACTATGTCGCTAAGTATCTTAGTGCGCTACAATGCGCTAGAACCCCTTAAATAGCACGCTATACCGTCGATTTAGCGGCACTAGCTTTTTTCACATGCTGAAACTAAATGTGTTACCCGCTATTCAAACATTGCTATTAATCTGATAAAATATGATGATCTCCAACACACTTTAATCATATTAAAAACAAAACAGTATGGATAAAACTTGTCAAGAGGATAATGAGCTAAAAATAAGGTGCTTGATAAAGCGACCTCTCTTAGTGAGAATTTAGGGGATGAAGGGAAGCAAGGCTCTGGGAATCATGTGGATCTCACCATCCCTATTTTTTCTTTGAAAAAAACTCATAGGAAGAAACCAAAAGAGGGTGTACCTGCTAGGAGGAGCACTAGATTTAAAACAAACTTTTTAAAGCTCAATGGTGAGAGGTAGTTTTTGGAATGGTGATGGTTTTGGAGCCACAACAATGCATTTGTTTGTTCAAGAAACTATTTAAGAACATAAATTTGTGTTTTTGCTTACTACCTATTGGGAGGCGGGGTGGCATACTAGTAGGTATTAATAATTACACTCTCCAGGTTTGAAGTATAACTTTGAATGGTCCTTGATTCCTGTGTATGGAGCAGCCCAGGATGCGCATAAACCTGAGTTTTTGGCCGAATAAGTTCGAACCCCCTTCCCATGTTGGTGGGACGGGATTTCAATATTATTCGTCGTTAGGTAGATAAACTAATGATAATTTTAATGCACGTTGGCCATTTTATTTTCAACACCGTCATAGAAAGTTTGGCCCTAGGAGAAATGGATCTTTCGGTCAGACAATACATGTGGGCAAATAGACATGAAAACCCACCATACGAGAAGCTAGATAGGGTTCTAGATAGTGTGGAGTGGGAACATAAATTCCCTTTGGTTAGTTTGGATGCACTTACTCGTTCAAGGTCCAATAACACACCTTTGCTTGTTGACTCAGGTGAACAAGATCACATTGGCAATAAAGCTCATTTCTCTTTCGAGATATCTTGCATTGGTTGCGTAAAGAGGGTTTTCGTGACTTGGTTGCCAGAGAATAGGCATCAGTCTATGAAGGATGTAATCCTATGGAGGTATGGCTGAACAAGGTCCGCCACCTGTGTAGATTTCCTAGAGGATGGGCAACAAATTAAAGCAAAGCTCTATGTACAAACAATAAAAGGATCAGTCTACTAAATGTTATCGAATCTTTATATCTGAAGGCCGACTCCATGCCACTTGCTAAGAGTGGTGCTTTTTGACAAGCTAATGATTGTTATTGCTAAACTATGGCATGTGTAAGAGGCCATGTGGGGTCAACGTGCTAAAGTTAAGTATATACAAGAGGGTGGCAATGTACAATACTAAATATTTTCGTCTGATTGCTAATGGGAAGCATAGGAGGAATAGGATTTTCTAACTTGAACAAGATGAGAGTATAATTTTTGGTCAAGAAAACCTTAAGGTGTACATCTTGGAGTTTATAAAATCATGTTCAGTTCATCGTCCTCTAACCATTTTACATTATTAGAATATGAGACAAATGTAATACCTCATCTCTCTGCTGATGAAAATAGCATTATGACGGCTAACTTCACAGAGAAGGAAGTGCATGATGCTATCGTCCAGATGAAAAAAACAAGGCTCCGGTACTAGATGGGTTCCGTGCTGACTTTTATCAATACTTCCGGGATATTATCAAGGATGATTTGATGTAGTTGTTTTTGTAAATTCCAAGAAGAAGGTTTGCCTCCTATTCATCTTAACTTTGGCGCTATCATTTTGCTATTAAAAATAAAAATATCTCTCGTATTGAACAATATAGATCCATTTGTCTTCTCAATGCCAGTTTCAAAGTTTTCACTAAAGTTTCTACCAATTGTATTTCGATCATTGTGCAAAAAGCTATTAGATCATCTTAGATGGCTTTCATGCCTAGACATCATATTTTGGAAGGGGTTTTAATAATTCACAAAACTTTCCATGAACTTCATAGGAAGAAATGGATAAATTTCTCCTTAAGATTGACCTTGAGAAATCTATGATGTGGTTGGGAGTCCTTTTTTACAACAAGTCTTGCTTATGAAGCGGTTTGACCCTAAGTGGTGTGTGTGAATAAATAATTTTGTTTCCCGCGGTAGTGTGGGAATCAAGGTTAACGGCGATATAGGACATGTTATCTAGACCAGGAAGGGTCTTAGACAAGGTGATCTGTTATCTCCTATTTTATTCAATGTCATCGACAACATGCTTGCCATCCTCGTTGCATGGGAAAAGGAAGATGGACAGGTGGAAGGCCTCATCCCTCATCTTGTTGAGGAAGGGATGTCTATCTTACAATATGCCGACGATACTATTATCTTCATGGAACATAATTTTGAAAAGGCACTAAATATGAAGTTAATCATTTTTATTTTTTTAGCAATTATCGGGTTTGAAAATAAATTTCCACAATAGTGAGATATTTTGTTTTGGTTGTGCCAAAGACGTGGAAGACCAATATACAATTATTTTTGGTTGTGCGGTAGGAACGTTGTCGTCTAGATACGTGGGAATCCCTATTCATTTTTGGTGTCTTTAGAATGGTTAAGGGAAACCAGTAGAAGATCGCTTGAAAACGAAACTTGCGAGCTGGCTAGGTAAAATGCTCTCGTATGGAGATCTTCTTATCCTAATCAATTAAGTTTTAACCAGTCTTACGATATTCATTCTCTCTTTTCTTGAGATACCTAAAGGCGTTTGCAAGAGATTAGATTATTTCCAAAATAGGTTCTTTTGGCAAAGCGACGACGACCATAAAAGAAAATATCATTTAAAAATGGAATAATATATGTAGCCCAAAAGATCAAGGTGGCCTTGGAGTAGAAGTCCTGAACTTAAAAAATAAGTGTTTATTTACCAAATGTCCTTTTAAACTTATGAATGAAGAAGGCATGTGGCAAGAGTTGCTTCATAATAATATATGCACTCCAAATATTTATCTCAAGTCACACCAAAGCCGACCGACTCTCCTTTCTGGGAGAATGCTTGACTGGATGATGTACCGTTGTATAATGAATACCCAACCCTTTATAATATTACACAAGGAAAACAAGTTTTGATGAAAAGTATTTTGTCCCATGCTCCTACTCTAAATATAGAGTTTACACGAGCTCTAACAGGGAACAAATGGACTCCTCGTGTGCATTTACTTCCAAGGCTGATGGGCATTACTGTCATGGATCAACCAAATGTTTTTTGTCTGGAGATTGACTACATCTGGTGTGTTCTCGGTTAAATCGATGTAACTTGATTATTTAAATATTCATACTCGCTTTCTTCGTAAATATATATGGAAAATGAAGGTTCCACTGAAGATAAAGATTTTCATGTGGTTCCTTCATAAAAAGGTGCTTTTGAAAATGGATAATCTTGCTAAATGGAGTTAGAATGGTAGTAAAAAAATATTGTTTGTGTGACAAAGATGAATGAATTCAACATCTTTTTATTTCCTATCCTTTTGCTAAACTAATATGGAACCTTGTATATATGTCCTTTAACTTATGCTCTCCAACTAATAGAGTTATGTTCGGTAACTGGTTGAACATAATTCATAAGAAAGATAAAGTATTGATTCTCTACATTGGCCTTGCCACTTAATAGAGTAGTATTGACGGTTACACTAATCGCATTGAAAATAATAGAATTGTGGTGGCTATATATTTTTCAAATATGTATTCAGGTAACCGGAAGTTGTAGATATTACTTATTGTTATGTAGAGGTCTAAATTTATGCAAGCATACGATGTTCAGCAGCAACCATTCAGAAAGATTACCAACGACACGAAGGAGTTCATGTATTTTACACTCTAGGTCAACTATTGGTGGTAGTGATTTCAGAAGTGAATTCCTCAATACTAACAACCTTTGTAAGATATCAATTGGACACGTAAACAATCGATACACGGTATTCTAAATTTATGTTACCTCGTGATCAAAGACTGCATCGAAGCATCAAAATTATAGTCCGCTTCCTATCTATAAGTGTCTTTGAATGGTTTGGTTGCATAGCCTCCTCTGGCACCTATATGAATATTTGGTGCATTATCATTAATATGGTTCCAAAGAATATTTTTGGGAGAGATTTTCATCAACATCCTATGAATATTTGATTTACTAGCAATCTTTAACCCCACGATCTAATAACGTATTTAAACTTTAATTGATTAACCCGATATTTGTATACACATATGTAGGAAACACAAACGCTTTGAGAGATCAAGTTTTATTTTTAGTGAAATTGATACTTCGAATTAGGTGAAAACTGTAATTTGTCCCTTAGATAGTAAATCATGAAGTTTAGAGTTGCACAAAAAATTTGTATATACTTTCGGATCTAGACTAAAATGAATACATTTTCTAATTTCTCCATGTTAATTTAAGCATCTTCCTCAACAATGCCAAGTGTCTTTCCAAAATGAAGGAGGTGGAAGTTGATAGCTTTGGAGAGCTAAAAGTCGTTGCATAAGGAATGCTTGCAGGGAATGATCAGCATGGATGGAGGACTCGCTCGGGAGAGCAAGCAATCACGAAAGATGAAGCCGAGATCAATTATGGAAAACACCAATAGGGGGAGATTTCTTTGTATATCGTGAGGTATTTCACGGGAAGGCGCACTAGGATGTCCAAATAAACACGTCATCTAGGAGAGTGGCACAAGCGGTGGAAATCGGAGGTGCAAGTGTAATAGAGAGTTTTTTTTTGAATGGTGTGGTGGCACAACCTCCTCTAGCACCTATATACAGATTTTGTTTATTAATTATTTTCATTGACATGGAAATATATTTAGGCGAGATATTCATCAAGATCTTATCAATATTTTATTTACTAGAAATCTTTAACCCAATGATCTAATAATGCGTATATACATTCATTTATTAACCCTGTATTTGTATACACCTATGTAGGAAACACAAACAGTTTGAGAGATCAAATTTTCTTTCTACTGAAATGTATACTTCAAATTAAGTGAAGAAAATGTAATGTGTCTGTTAGATAGTCAATCATGAAGTTCAAAGTTGCAAAAAATAATTGTATATACTCCATGTATCTAAACTTAAATTCATATATTTTCTAATCGCTCTACGTTAATCTAAGCCTCCTCCTCAACAGTGCCAAGTGTCTTTCCAAAATGAAGGAGGTGGAAGTTGATATCTTTGGAGCGCTAAAAGTTATTGTATAAGGAACTCTTGTAGGGGATCCATGATCAGTATGGATGGAGGATTCGCACGAAAGGGGTCACAGTGGCAACACACGATAAGTCGGGTCAACTATGGCAGATCACCAAGAGGGGGAGATGTCTTTGTACATCATGGGGTATTTCACGAGGAAGGAGCACTAGGATTTCCCTAATAAATAGGTCATCTGGGAGAGTCGCACAGGCGGTGACAATTGGAGGTGCGTGTGTGTTAGAGAGGTGTTTATCTGAGTGCGCATTTTCCATCTTGGTTGGTATGTGTTTCTTTTATGGTGTCGTGGCACAACCTCCTCTAGCACATGTATACAGATATTTGAGTATTATATATAGGCATTATTTTCATCAAGATCTTATCAATATTATATTTACTAAAAATCTTTAACCCCACAATATTATAATACGTATTTTCATTCATTTAACCTGCTATTCGTATATACATATGTAACAAACATAAACGGTTGAGAGATCAAGTTTTATTTTTACAGAAATTTATACTTCGAATTAGGTAAAAAAAATGGAATGTATCGATCAGATATTCAACCATGAAGTTTAAAGCCTCAAAAAATAAAATTATATACTACATTTATCTAATTTTAAATGCACACATTTTCTAATCGCTGCATGTTAATCTAAATCTCCTGCTAAATAGTGTCAGGTTTCTTTCCCAAACTAAGGAGTTGGAAGTTAATATATTTGGAGAGCTCAAAGTCATTGTACAAGAAACTCTTGCAGGGGATGATCAAATTGTATGGAGGACTCGTCGCATGAAAGATTCATGGTGGCGGCAGATGAATTGGGATCAACTATGGAAGCATAAGGGAATGTCTTTGTAGATCGTGAGATATTTAACGGGAAGGCGCACTAGGATCTCAGCAAATTAATAGGTCATCTGGGATGGCACAAGTGGAGGAAATCGGAGGTGCATGTGTGATAGAGAAATGTTTATCCAAGAGCGCATTGTCCATCTTGATCGGTATGTGTTTCTTTGAATGGTGTGGTGGCACAACCTCCTCTAGCGCATACACACATATTTTTGGTGTTAATTATTTTCATTATTCCGATTCCAAAGAATATATTAGGTGATATTTTCATAAAGATCTTATCAATGTTATATTTACTAGCCATCTTTAACCCTGGGATCTTATAAGTTGTATATACATTCATTTAACCCGCTATTTGCAGATAAATATATAGGGAACACAAAAGGTTTGAGAGATGAAATTTTCTTTGTAATGAAATTTAAACTTCTAATTAGGTGGAAAAAATGGAATGTGTCCACTAAATATTCAATCAAGAAGTTTAAATTTACAAGAAAATTGTGTATACTGCATGTATATGAACTTAAATGCACACATTTTCTAATTGCTACATGTTAATCTAAGCATCCTCCTGATCAATAGTGCCATGTGTCTTTCCCAAACTAAGGAGGTGGAAGTAGATATCTGTAGCGGACCTGCACTTAAAAATAGGCAAGATCCCTGTGTATAGTGCAAACCCCTGGATCGATTCATTTGCACACACAGTTTACGATGAAATATCACAACATTGTATCAATTTATTATACGATTGAATCCAGAGTCAAAATAAACCATTACAACTTTGCATAGCTCGAAGCTAGCATAAAACAGAAATAACAGCGGAAGACTAAATATTATTGCATGGAGTCCCAATCTTCATGTAGCCACAGGCGAAACATGTTGGTTGCAGACTCGAAACCCCTAACGAAACCTCACTCTTCGTCAGAACAACCTGATAAAAAGATATTCAACAAGGTGGGTCAGAACCATATAAAATGGAACTGGCAAGTGACACTTTGTGGACTCATATTGGAAAACTTCTATCAACTATATGCATATATGGCTGGTGGAGTTTTGAAGGCTCTTTGCGTAAAGCAAGTTTTATCCTATAAAAACATTTTGACTCAATAAGTGGTAACACTGGGAAACTCCAGCATAACCGTGACAACACTTGGTAAACTCCAGTGTGCCAGGTGACTACATACGGTAAACTCCGGTGAGTCACTTATTGTTGTTCACTAACAAGTTTTATTTAGAAGTTGGCATGATGAGATTCTTCCGTTGTCTTCCTTGTCCAGCTGCTCAGAATTGTCCGTAACCGGGGACACGGCTATGATCATAGTTTGACACTCTCGAGAGGTTGTGCACTTTCACCACAAGACTCAATCAACCCATTCTGTCCTTGACCCTCATGTAGTGAAAAGGAAAGGAGAAGATTGAGACGAGACCTTTTGGGAATAGTCCCTACTTAGTCAAGATAGGGGCCATCTATCAAGTGGCTGCACGGGAAACAATCTAAACTTGGAGCAACTTCAAATCTCTTGATCCTGAGTGGTTGTCGGCAGTGTGATCCATACTCCAAAACTGGAAAATCAACCTCTTCTAGCAACTTTATACTCCCAAAACTGGGGAAATGCTTAACCAACCACACACCCAGGTAGTTCTTTAACTTAGTTATTTTTCAAAACATTTACCAAGAAAACATCTTTGCAAGGCTAAGCAATTCTACTAAGTTAAAGGATACTACAACAACATGGTATAAGAGGGGTGGCTACACTACTTTGGGATTTCATAGCATAGCATAGCATAGTAGTAGTACTCCTATAATGCATACTACTCAACAAAATAGCTACTCATGCATAGACAAAATACTTAGGGAAATTTATGCAGTGAGCATCACTTGCCTTGGAAACAGGTTGAGCAGGAGCAACAATTGCTAGAATTCCCGGGTCTCTCCGAATAATCTAATTAAAATAAACAAGCCACACATAAACACATAAAACAATAATAACAATACAACAAAATATGCTATGCATGAAATACATCTAAAATCATAAATAAAATACTAACTATTGTTTTCTGGTTTTTAGAAACATGCATGAAGTCAAAATGCATTTAAAACAATTTTTACTTTAACAATAATACAAAACAAATCCCAAAAAGGGCATAAACACTAATTTCAAATTACTATTAAACAAAATAATTACAAAAATATGGGAGTGATCTTACTGGACAGAGGACTTCAAAACTAAACTAACCCAATTGGATTCACTCAAAAAGGTATTTTTAAACTAAAGTTATGCCAAATTTACTCAAACAAAACATTTGAAATTTGAATAAATTTAAACATGTCAAAATAGAAAACTAAAACGCCAGAAAGATTATACAGGTTCTAAGGATTTCAAATATATAAAATATTTGAATTTGGCCAAACCAATAAAAAGTTATGATAAATCTAAGTTGCAGGGGCTTTTCTGCAAAACAGACAAAAAAATACTAATAAGGAAAATACACAGAAAATCCTTGTCCACGTGGCTGCTGACTGGATCTGATTTGGCGGCTTCTGATTGGCTGGGGGTGCTGACTGGGCTGCCACGAGTGCGCTGACTGGACTGTACCGGTTCGATTTGAGTGATCTAATCTAGGCCGTTTAAGCAAGATCCGACGGTCAGGATTCTAGGGTTTATTGTGGAGGCTACCGGAGTTGCTCCGGTGAGTCCGACACGGCGGCGACGGGCCGGCATGGCCGTTCCGGCGAAACTATAGGGCGGGGGAAGGGGCTTTCGTTACCACGAGTTGCATGACGTTGAGGCGGCCTTGGTGGCGAACTTGGCGTCGTCCTCGTGCACGGATTCGTCAGAAATTCTTCGTCGGAGTGGCGGGTGGCGACGGCCGGGCGCAGTCGACCACGAACTCGTCGATCTGGTAAAGGAAAAGGTGCAAGACCTTGTCAAAAAGAACCGAGTGGATGAAGTAAGAGGGGAGGGGTAGGAGAGGAGGCACGGGGTGCACGTTCTTCACCGGAAATGGTAGTCGACGGCGGCGGCCGAGGCGGACTACGGCGACGGATTATGAGCAGCCTGGGGGCTATTGGGAGGGGAGATGTGGGGGCTTTGGTAGAGGATAGGGAGGGGTTTAATATGCGCACGGTGGTGCTGCCGTTAGCACTCGCTTGAGTGCGGATTGAAGACGGAGGTTGACGGGCGTCGGGCGAGCTCCCGCGACAGTTGGGGACGGAGCTGACGGGTAGGTCCCGCACGTCAGCGAGAAAGAGGAGGGGAGAGGACGCTGGGCTGGCTTGATGGGCCGCGGCTGGGCCGATTTGCCGGTTCGGCTGCAGTCTGGCCTGGTTGGGCTGCTTTCTCTTTTTTTTTTGTCAAACCTTTTTCAAATTTCTGTTTTTCAAAACAACAACAAAACCACCCCAAAACATTTCAGAAAAATTTGATAAAATACTTTTTGAAATGCTTGTTAAATATAGAACACTTTGGCACTTACTTTGCCACAAAATAAAATAAAATAATTGATTTATGACAAGGGTTATTTAATACCCTATTAAGTCAAAATAATTGTTTTAACTCCAAAGTTTGAATTTAAAACTCAACCAATATTCAAATAGAACAAATAAAATCATAACCAATCAGAAAAATTATATGGAGCATAATATGCCCTTTTTGATATTTTCTCAAATAGTTTTCAAGTGGAATTAAATTTCTCACTTTTGAAAATTCAAATGCAAACAAGACAAGAAGATGATGCATGTATGCATGATTTTGGAACTTCCAAAACAAAATATATATATTTTCAAAAGTTTTTGATCTTTCTGATTTTCAAAATTTTTGGATGTTACAATATCTCTGAACAGCTCAAAGTTGTTGTATAAGAGGATTGCAGGGGATGATTAGCATGGATGGATGACTCGCACAGAAGAGGTTGTGGTGGCGGCAGACGAAGCCGAGATCAACTTTGGCAACACACCAAGAGGGGGAGATATCTTTGTAGATCATGACCTATTTAACTAGGATCTCCCAAATAAATAGGTCACCTGGAAGGGTGGCATAAGCGATGGCAATCGGATGTGAATGTGTGTTGTCCATCTTACTTGGTATGTGTATTTGCATGATGTGGTGACACATCATCCTCTAGCACCTATATACATATTATTGGTATTAATTATTTACATTAATTTGTTCTAAAGAATATATTTTTCATCAAGATCTTATCAATATTTGATTTACTAGCAATCTTTAACTTCATGATACTATAACGTGTATATACATTCATTTAACCTCCGATATTCATATATAAATATGTACAAAACACAAAAGGTTTGAGACATAGGGTTTTATTTGTGGTGAATTTATACTTAGAATTAGGTGAAAAAATTGAATGTATCCATCAGATGGTCAATCAGGAAGTTTAAAGTTGCACTAAATAAATGTATATGTTGAAAATATCTAAACTTAAATGCACACAGTGTCTAATATCTCCATGTTAATATAAGTCTCCTCCTGAACAGTGCCAGGTGTCTTTCCCAAACATAGGAGGTGGAAGTTGATATCTTCGTAGATCTCAAGGTCGTTATATAAGGAACTCTTGCATGGGATTAACATAACGGATGGAGGACTTGAACGAAAGAGGTCACAACGACGACAGACAAAGCTAGGATCAACTATGGCACCCCTTGGGGAGATGTCTTTCTAGATCATGACATATTTCACAGGAAGGCTCACTAGGATCTCCCAAATAAATAGGTCATCTGGGAGGGTGGCACAAGCTGTGATAATCAAAGATACATGTGTGATAGAGAGGTGTTTATCCGAATGCGCATTGTCCATCTTGCATGTGTTATAGAGAGGTGTTTATCCAAATGCGTATTGTCCATCTTGCTTGGTATGTGTTTCTTTGAATGGTGTGGTGGCACCTCCTCTCTAGCACCTACATATAAATTTTGGGTATTAATTATCTTTACTACTCCCTCCAATCCATAAAAAGTGTCGTCCACTTAGTACAAATTTTGTACTAATTTAGTATAAAATGATCGACACTTATTATGAATCGGAGGGAGTATTAAATTGGAATCGGACGTGATGGTTCATGATGGTAGGTCATTATTTTTACCGTCAAAGTTGACAATATTTACACCACTACCACTGATAAGTGGAAAAAACATTTCGTGAAGGCCCTCCTTCGTCCGACCCAAGACCCAACCGCACTTTGACAGCCTACAGTCTCCACCACACCTGCGATTCCCGCACCACCCTCCACCTACGCCGCCGCTCCGTCCTCCCGCCGACGCCGCCTCTCTGTCCCTCCGGCGTCGCGGCCGCAACTGCGCGCCTTCCTGTAAGTTTCCAAGTTCCTCCCGCCAGTGCCTCGAGCCGCCCCAGCTCTGGGATCTCGTCGTCCCCTGCCGCGGTGACTCCAACTCGACACCATCGCTTCTCCCCAAACATCTCTTCCATGTCCTCATGCTGCCTTCCCAAGCTCTGCCCCTCCCGCGCCATGTATCCTCGCGCTGGCGTCTCCATCTCCTATTCTCTCTCTCCAGCCTCTTCCTCTGATGGTCTCACCTCTTGCTATTCACGCACATGTGGCGCTCTGTCCGGCCGGGTGTGCCGTACGTCGCGGTCGTGTTGTGCTCCCGCCGACCGATCTGCGTGTGTGTCGTGGGTGATGCACGTCAGCCGGATGTCGGATACTCGGATGTGCCTCCATGTTCGGGTATGTGGCGCTCTATGGGCAGAGGAATCAGGTGGCTGCTGGCAGGTGATGATTAGGAGTAGTATAGTAAGATGAGCAGCTCCCTTGATTTGGTTTGGTCTGGATTAGCCAGCAGTGCACTGACATTAGTTTTGTAGTGTAGCTTCAAGAAAATACGGACAACATGCCTCACGGCAACACACTCCTCTATGATTTTCTCCCCAAATCTGTTCTCCTAAATTCTGATATCCTTGAGAAAGTCAGAGAATTTATGGAATATAAATACTAGAGGTTTAAAAAAAAAAAATTTGTGGGGTATAAGATTCAGAGCAATATATTAAAATTTTATCTGACTCGGTTGTAAGCTTAACCGGTATACGTCGCATAACGGAATGAGCATGATAAATCTACTATGCAATGTTATTTTTGTTTTCTCCGTGGCAACGCCAGGTATTGTGCTAGTTTTCATTAATCCGGTTCCAAAGAATATACTCCCTCCGTCCTAAAATAAGTGTCTTAAGTTCGTCAAAATGTGGATGTATCTAGACATGTTTTTATGTCAAGATACATTCATTTTTTGACAAACTTAAGACACTTATTATGGGACGGAGGGAGTATGTTGGCAATATTTTCATCAAGATCTTATCAATATTTTAGCTACTAGCAATCTTTAACGATCTTATAATGCATATATACATTTATTTAACCCTCCAAATTTGTACACACATATGTAGGAAACACAAACGGTTCGAATGATCATGTTTTCTTTGTAATGAAATTTATACTCGAATTAGGTGAAAAAATGGAATGTGTCCATCATGTAGTCAATAATGAAATTTAAAGTTGCACAAAAGAATTGTATATATAGCACACATCTAATCTTAAATACACACATTTACTAATGCTCCATGTTAATCTAAGCCTCCTCCTCAACAGTGCCAAGTGTCTTTCCCCGATGAAGGAGGTGGATGATCAGCATGGATGGAGGGCACATAAGAAGCTGCATGGGTGGCAGATGAAGTCGGGATCAACTATGGAAGAACACCAAGAGGGGGAGATATCTTTGTAGATCGTGAGGTATTTCACGGGAAGATGCACTAGGAACGCCAGAAAAAGGTAATATGGAAGGGTGGCAGAAGCGGTGGCAATCGTAGGTGCATATGTGACAGAGATGTGTTTATCTGAGTTTGCATTGTCCATCTTGCTTGGTGTGTGTTTGTTTGAATGGTGTGGTAGCACATCCTCCTCTAGCACATATGTACATATCTTGGATATTAATTATTTACATTATTCTGGTTCTAAAGAATATATTTAGGCGAGATTTCATCAAGATATTGTCAATATTTTCTTTACTAGCAATCTTTGAACCCCACGATCTTATAACGGGTATATACATTCATTTAACCCGCTATTCTTATACACATAGTATTAATTCAGTCCAAATACTATATGTAGCAATACATTAATTCTCTATATTGATCTAGTTGGCAACCTAATAGAGTAGTAATAATGGTTAAACTAATCACGTTTCCAAATAAAAATTTGGTGGTTACATTTTTTGAATTCGTATTCAGAGAACCAGGATTTTTAAACTACCACAAGGATATCCTAGATGAATAGGTAGTTTTGATGGTGGCATAAGCGGTGGCAAATAGAGGTGCATGTGTGATACATAGGTGTTTCTCCGAGTGAGGATGGCACATCTTTCTTGGTATTTTTTTGCTTGGATGGTGTGGCTTGGCATAAACTCCTCTAGCGCCTATATATATCGACTAAAAGTATTAATTATGTTCATTTCTAGTTGTGAAAATATGTTTAGCGGATATTTTCATCAAGATTTTGTTTACTAGAAATCTTTAACCCAAAATTGAATAACGCATATATGTGTTTACTCACTTTACTGAATCCACTATTCATATTGTCATAGATTTAATTCATTCCAAATCTAATTTGTGGCAGTATATTAGTTCTCAATATTGCCCTAGGTTGCCACCTAATGGAATAGTAGTAACGGGTACACTAATCATATACTAGAAAGTGGTGGCTAAAATATTCAAATTCGTATTCGGTGAACCGGAAGATGGAGATATTACCGAGTGTGACGTAGAGCTCAAACACTATGAGAGCATATGACGTCCAACAATTTTCATTAGGAAGATCACCAGTTGCATGAACTAGGGCATGTACTCGACACTACGGGTCTTCATCACTTAACATTTTTATTTTTTATGTATGGGTGGTAGGGATGCTAGAATGATTTTTCTATACCTATGAGTTTTTTAAGTTATCGGTTACACCCTTAACCAATGGCTACACTATATGCTAGTTTTGCATTACAACATGATCAAAGACTAGAACAAGCAACAAAAATGTTAGTCTGAATTTTATCTGTAAGTATAGTGTCCTTCATCCTCGCCTATGTAGGCATCACAATCATTTTGATAGATCATGTTTTTTTCATGAATATTCTACTTCGAATCAGGTGATAAATTTTTTATGTGACCGTGAAATAGTCAATCATGAAGTTTAAAGTTGCAGAATGATAATTTTATATACTGCATGTACCTAAACTTAAACATAAAGTTCACACATTTTATAATCAGTTCATATTAATCTATGTCCCCCTTGATTCCTGAAGAGTGTGAATGTCATTCCCATACAAAGGTAGTTCAAGCTGATATCCTTGGAAATAGCCTCGAAGTAAATCTTCAGCGGGGAAGGAGGTGATCAGCATGGACAGAGGACTTGCATGCAAGAGGTTGAAGTGGTAGCACACCAAGAGGGGGAGTTGTATTTATAGAGCATGAGGTATTCACAAGAAAGCACATCAGGAACTCCTAGATAAATAGTCGCCTTGGAGGGTGGCACAACTGGTAAAAACATAGGCAATGATATAGATGTCTTGGTATTAATTACATTCATCAATCTAGTGTCCAAGAAAACATATTTAGCATTAATTTTTATCGTGATTTTATTTATTAGAAGTCATTAAACCCAATGGTCTTATAGTTTGTATATATTTATTGTACCCACTATTGTATTCACATAACATCGATTCATTCCAGATCTGATTAGTGACAATAAATAAATTCTCTAGATTGGCATAGGTGACTGATTGTGTGGTTACGTAGTTGGCAACATCGTTGGTGTTCACCCCAAGCGAAAGTGTAGGATGCAGCGAGCGACAGTTTTCCCTCAGTGAAGAACCAAGGTTTAATCGAACCAGTAGGACTTTGAAATCAACAACTAGGTATCTGACAACGATCTCTAGCATGTGACCGTCGTCGAATGCGGACCTGCACACACTCAAACAATTACTTTGCCCCCAATGGCAGGAAGGTTGTCAATCTTCCCGGTCTGCTAAAAACAAAGCGGTTAAAACGTATGGTGAAGAGAATAAAATATAGAAACGGACCAACAAGCAAGTTATTATGAAAAGCAAGTAAACGGTGTTGTGATCAATGGAAAAAGATGGACCGGGGGCCATGGGTTCACTAGTGATGTCTCTCCATAAAATAAAATACTCATATGACGGGTAAACAAATTACAGCCTGGCAATTGACAAGATTGTGACACAAACTTAATCTGGCTATGACAAAGAGTTCATGGTAATATTCATGTAGGCATCACGACAAATAACAAAGACCGTCATCCAACTACATCTTTGTCTAAAAAGTCCACCTAGGGATCGCTATCCACCATGTCACCCATCGGTATTAAGTTGCAATCAACAGACAATTGCATTAAACATAGTGCATGACGTAAGCAACATTTATAATCATAAAGACATAAACACCACTGTATTAACCCTAGTAGCAACAGCACACCCTTGGTCTTGCACGTGTCTGTCACTCGAGCGCTAGCACATAAGGGGGCATGAACCTACCATCTAGCATAAATACTCTCTCTTGGAGATACAAGCAATCACTTGGCCAAAGTAACTTCGCACATCGTAGAGCATGCAAGAACATAAATTAACATATAATAACCATGCACAATCTCATCATAACTTCACAATCCATCGGATCCTAGCAAACACATCATATAGCATTACAATAGTCGATCTTGATCATGTTAGGCAGCTCACAAGATCATAAGCATGGAGGTGCAAGGGAGAGAGACTACCAACTAGCCACTGCCATGGACCCGTAGTCCAAGGTAGAACTACTCACATATCATCCCGGTGGAAGGCATGGCGATGAAGAGCCCTCAGGGATCGATCTCCCCTCTGGCAGGGTGTCAGGAACAGTTTCTGAACCCTCCCAAATTAGGGTTTGAGATGGCGGCGGCTTCGGGACAAGTTTCGTGGAAAATAATGGCCGCCTCGACAAAATTAGGTTTAATGTTATTTTATAGGCGTCGGAGGGGGCCGAGGGGGTGCCCATGCACAGGGGCGGATCCCACCCGCGGGTGGGCCCTGACCCACGGCCACAAGCCGTCCCTGGCCTGTGGTTCCCCCTGAGGTCGCCCTCCGGACTTCGTCTTTGTCTTGGAATAAAAATAATTCCCGTAAATATCGTCCAATTCCGAGGATATTTTCTTAAGTGGATTTTCCAAAATACAAAACAACAGAAAACAGGGAACTGGCACTGGGCATCCTTTGAATAGGTTAGTCCAATAAAATGCCTCAAAACGATATAATAAGATAGTAAAAACATGTAACATTAATATAAAACAAGGATGGAAAAATCAAAAATTATAGATACATTTGACACGTATCAGCATCCCCAAGCTTAACTCCTACTCGTCCTCGAGTAGGTAAGTGATAAAAGAATAATTTTTTGATGAGAACATAATCTTGATCAGGATAGTAATTTACAGCACATGATGTGAAATAAAGTGATCCAAAACAATTGTTTATAGTTGACACCAAGCAAACAATAATTTAAACATACTAGCTATCAATGCTAGAAACTTTTCATGAATAAGTGTGTTGGAGGCATGGAACCATACATAAGGTTTAGAAAGAAGAAATGAAAGAAAATTATGTCTCCAATGTAAAGCATCAATCATTCTACAAAGCATCAAGTAGTTATTCATGAAATAGTCAAGATTCAGTCAAGTGATCTAATTCACTTCCTTCCCGCATCAACAGATTCGAAGTCTACTCAATTGGTGCAAGTAAGAAGTGATTTTTGGCACCATGAGGTTATGGCAAAGAGAATAATGATGGGGGTTTGGAAGGTCAAAAAGAAAGGCTCAAACAGTGAAGAGGGTAACCACAAGACAAGAGGAGGTCTCGTAGTTGACATGTAAGAGGAGTAGTGATTGCCATGCAACAGATGCACATAGAGGTATAAGTGTATGAAAGCTCTCCAATGGAACTAGTAGGGGTGCATCCAACTTGCTTGCTCATGAAGACCTAGAGCTCACTTGAGGAGGCTCATCCTTGGAATATGCAAGCAAAGTTCTATAACGAAAAGATCCCCACATAGTTATGCAACTAAAACTATGAAAACTTTCTAAAACTGAAGTGTAGGTGCTCACATAGGCACAAGTGTGGAATAAAGGATAATAGTGCTGCTCCCTCTCTTTTTTTTTCTTTTTTTCTTTTTCGGTTGCCTCCATGGCTCTTTTGAATGTTCTCTCATTTGGCTTCTTCAAGTTTTTTTCTTTTCCTTTTTTTTTTTATTTTTATCCTCACCGGTAGGAGCAACACTCTATCTATACCTCTTATAAATCAAAACCCCACTAAGTTCATTTATGATTTTCTATGTCAACATGCAAGCTATCCACATCATCCATTCTATTAGCCAATCAATTATCCATGTCATCCCTCCACAAATATTTATTAATCTCTACATGCAAACTCCACATCATTTTATATTTTTAATCATTTATTTGTCCATGTTAATATTCTTTATTTACACACATATTTCATGTCGAATAAATTTGGTATGTCGACTATAGTTTCTAAAGGGTCCCCGCTGCAACACGCGGGGAATATTTCTAGTATTACAAATGAATCATCACACTTTTGGTACTCATAACTCATAAAGACTAAAATATGATGTATAAAAGAAAGCCTTCTACCAGTGTAGCAGAAAGATGCATGATCGAGCGTAGCGTGGAAAAAATGTAAAACATGTGGCGAGCCACTCATCACACTAACTCATATGATCATGCAAGACTATATAACAATGAAGAATGACACCAAGTCATATAGTGTATGATGGATGTTGCATGGCAATGTATCTCGGAACGACTATGGAAATGCCGTGGTAGGTAGGTATGGTGGCTGTTTTGATAAAGATAATTGGCTTATGTGTAGGAGAACAAGAGGAAGTCCTCCCACGGAGTTGGATGTACTGTCGAAGTATGCACCAAGTATGATGTGAGAGAGGGCAATGCACAGCACCGAAGAGGCTACTAAAATATGGAGGTGGAAGTGCCAAAAACCAAAACTAGCTCAACAATGCATTTATATATTGAAAACAACTAGCAATTTCAACTTTCCACAAGTGATTAAAACATTCCAAGAGGGATCGTGGCGACAACACAAGGTCCTGTTGGTTTCCCTGACCTTAGCAGTAACTAAACACTAGGAACTACTTTTCAACTAAGCAAAATTCATGATACAAAAACATTATTGACTTAGATTATTTAGTTCAAAAAAGTACGGCTCCACACTCTACTAACACGTCTCCACTATTCAGTTCTAACAAGAATAACCAACACATTTTAACCATTAGTTCAATTAATACCTCAAAACAATTGGAAAGTATCGAATAATCCACATAGTGTCTACAAGACTGTCGGCACANGACAAGTGAAGCTCTCAAGAGAGAAAGCCCAATCCTCTATGTAGCAAGAGGACAAGCTTGAGTGGTGTGTTTCTTATAGGTGGAAAATGTTCACAAGGGCTACATGGATTTCATGGCATAAATATTTCTAGAACACAAGGTAAACATTTGTCAAGTTTTAATCTTCTTTCGACGAAGCCATAATTAGGTGTAGTTAAATAAATAAACTAAATCCCTTATATGGATCATGTGGCCAATTAATGACTGCACAGAATTATTAAGACATAAAGTCCCACCATAGCATTACACTCTACGGTCCCCGATATAAATCCCTCCTAATGTAACTTCATGTATTAGACCAAGGTTACGTGTCCTCCTAGGTCCTACCCATTCCATCACACTAGTGTGATAGCACCTTCATGCATTACTCAATATATGGTGCACTTCATACATTGTACATCAAGACAATCATAAAAGATAAAAACTTGACCAAATACTCAACACATGTTAAGTGAAAATTATTTCCAATCCATCCTATGCCCCCAGGAACATGAGAGAACTACTCACAATGCGAAGACATGATATGATTCAATGGTATAAGTGATACGACACAATCTGAAAATATAATCTCCCCACAAAACAATGACAAGTAGCAATTCACAAACATGTAGAATAGTACTTAGACAATAGCTAGGGTTCGAACTATCTCAAACTATGAGGGGGATGAAGTGGATCACGAAGATGGTGATGGAGATGGTGCTGGTCTTGATGGTGGTGTTGATGGAGACTCTGGAGGGGGGATGGAGGAGCCGTTTGGAGGTGATTCGGGCGGCATTTCCCCCCTCCGATCTTCTCTGGCGGCAGCCTTCTGTCTCATGTTTCTTGGTTTTTGTGTTTCTCCGCCGCCTCCTTCCGAAAGGCGTCGGGGGACTATTTTTATAGTCGGTTTTAGGTCAAGAAGAAGCCACGGAGATGAAAACGGACGGCATTGGAGCCACGAGGCCCAAGATGGGGGGTCCCACGCGGCCAAGGAATCTGGCCGCACTGGCCCACCTCTTTTGTCCCTCGGTCTCCGTTGTTTCGCTTCCTTCGCTCCTATGCTTCGTTCCTTCCAAAAATGATCCCCGCAAAATATTAGGTCATTTGGACGTCGTTTGGGTCCCTGAAACATCAAAATATAGAAAATAGGGTTTTCTGCCAGAGCAGGGTTAATTCCAGAAAAATAGGAAAACTGTGAAATCTTCCCAAAATCCTTATAAAACAATGATATAACACTTATATGATGCAAATATGATTGAAATATGAGTATTATAATGCAAAGTTCATGTATGCATTTTACATGCATCAGCATCCCAAGCTTAACCTATACTCGTCATCGAGTATGAAGGTGATAAACCAACATGGACTTTGCATTTTAATACTATCAATGGATATCAAAGATGATTATTATTGCTACATAAAGTCAAATGATTCATTTTTCAAAGGAGTAGCAATATGCAAGATAGATTATAAAGTGATATTAAATATTCAATGTAAGGATGTTCAATGATAATTCACAAAGTGTAACATAGAAGAAAGTACTATGGACCAAGTGTATGCATAATGAAGAGTAAAAACATCCTATGATGGTCATAGAGTACTCTTGTAAATCTGAATATAAAAGGTGGACACTTTGGAAAGATATATAAATGAGTAGAGGTAAAACATGAGTAAGTTTCATCTAACTTCCAATTGCTTCTACTTAAGTTAATGTTTGCAATGTGGTATTCATTGGTGTCAAGCTCTCATTACCCCCATCATAACATCTTGAATGGTTAAAGTTTGAAAGCAAATATGAGTAGTGTGCTTGACAAAGTATGGGTTGAAAGCTTCATGCCCCGTGAATACGAGTACCTACACCATGGTGTTACTCAATTTGGGCTACCAAGCAAGTTAAAGTTAAAGTCATTGTAAAAATAGCGTCATCAAGAGGGTCAACTGGGGTACCTCTTGTCCCAGGACATGGAACAAGCCCATGTCAAAATAACAAGACAAACAAACATAATGAACAATCTCAACACACTTTTTATTTACTATTGATATAGATTTTTATTATGAGGTGCATCACTGAAGGTTCACAATAGCATGTAAGTAAATTTCCACCATAAATGATGCATGGCTTAGATTAGCGGCCCAGGTGTCTCTCTAGCCATTTGTACAAACTACTTAAACTTACTTAGTTTCCACATTTATTTGGCACTATGATAGGCATCCATAAACAAAAGTACATAATATCAACTAAATATAATTAAGAACATGTTGAAAGCTTGCCATGTGACAGCACATATGGGCTAACCCCTAACCAAGACTCTTGTCAAGCTCACAGCTTCATAATTTTAATCACAATGCTTCATGTTTATTAAGTGCAATAAAAGTAAAGTGTGCATCAAGTTCGTGAGAGCTTTTTAACCAACTTTTCCCATGACAATCAATAACATAAGCATTTTAATTCAGAGGTATAGATAATACAAAGTAACATGATAAACATACTCGGAATAGCATAAAGCTAATAGGTAGATATGGTGGACTCACTGGAAAAACTTTGGTTGAAGGTGTTGGACAACAAGTTTTTTGCTTGTTGGAATTTTGGGCTAGCAAAAGGGAGAAAGTTGACCGTCTAAATGCATGCACAAGTGTCCATAGAACTAACCAATCCATGTTAAACAAAGTAAAGTAACATTCAGCATCAAACATGAATAAAAGATAGCTCTTGATAAAACACTTGCAAATTAATACTCATTAAAAGCACATGATTCATGCAACTATATGTATCTTTTTGAATCAACTCAAACAACCCTTCCCAATCTTTTAAATAGCATCCAACTAATTCAACCCAAATTTCCAGTAGCTCTCTCATATAAAATGATAGTGGTGGTCTCAAGACAAACAAAAAATCAAACCGAAATAAAAAGCAAATAAAAGACGCTCCACGTTTATTCGATAAAGTGCATTGATCGAAAAACAGAAGTTAGACATGTGCAAACTGAGAGTGTGTTGGTCCAGTGGGGCTGTCTTCACATCCCTAAGCTTATGGTCTTCACCATCCTTGGATAGCTCTTGGTGCATCTCCTCTAATCCCTGTGAAAAAACTTCAAAACACTGTTTCTCCCATTTCTTTTCTGTGGGGTGACATTAGTAGTGATAGACAAATGAATTGCTTGCTGCATAAAAGTTTTATGCCTACTTATAAACTCAATTGGATAAAAAAGATTCAAGTTAAAAGTTCAAAGAATGCATCAAACAAAATGGGACAGAATCTGTCCAGAAAAATAGAAGCAGCAAAACGCATTTTTCTACCATACTTAAATATGGCCAAAAATTCTAAAAATATTCATGCATACATAGTATGAAAAGTTTAAACTACAGTTAAAATATCAGATCATTCGGAGTTACAAAATAGGAGTGCAAAATCATACCGTGCACAGATTCGTGCTGGAATAGAATCTCCGAATGCAAATAGCAACTTTTTTTCAAACCAAAATGGGTAAAACTTGGTACTTTATTAAAAATTCCAGAAACAAACCTAAAAACTAAATTTATTGTTTACAGCAATAGGACACAAAGAAAATAAAAAATAAAAACAACCGGGTTGCCTCCCGTAAAGCGCTTTCTTTATAGCCATATAGCTAGGCATGATAGTTTTAATGATGCCCACATAGGAATAAGAATTGAAATGCAAAAGAGAGCATTAAGAGAAAAATATGAAACTCATTTAAGTCTAACCAACTTCCTATGCATTGGGATATTGTAAGAAAATAAATCATTGAAACACAAAGCAAGTAGCATAGGAAGATAAAACAAGAGCAATTTCAAGGCTTTGAACTTAAAGAGAGGAAATGTAATAATATTGAAATGTTTAGAACCATGTTTTCCCCTCTCATAATAGTTACAAGTAGTGGAACCAAATTTGATAAAACAACTATTAGATTGGTGCAACTTTGCAAACTTAGGAACATATAAAGGATTATTAAAGCTATCATGTGAGCTATTAGTGTGTTTTCCCCTCTCATAATAATTGCAAGAAGCACCATAAACATGATGGTTGTGGGTGGAATGGTTATTAGTGCAAGATAATTTCAGCCCACATATGTACTTTTTAACATATAAAAGCTTCTCCTCCATGGTGTGAATAGGAGAACTCAAAAATAAAGTAGGACTCTCATAAGTGAGAGTGTTGTCATAAGCGGCAAATATATCATTTTTATCCTCACATAATTTAGTAACAAGTTCTAAACATGGAGGATTATCAAGCAAAATAGTACCATCATCTAGAGTACTATCATAAAACATGTCTAAACCATACTCCTCATCATCATCAAAATTATTATCAATAATGTTATCATTAGGTATAGGTTGATAGTCCTCCTCCTCATCAGAATCATAAAAGCAAAGTTTATCATCAACAAAGTCTTGAGTGTTACCCTCATCCATAGGTGGTGAAGGTGGAAGTTTTCTCTCTTCATTCTCTAGTTGTTCAACATTTTCATCATCTTCTTGGGGTTGCACGGGCATCCCAAAGCTTAGGTTTTTATCCTCCTCTTCACATTCTTCTTCTTCCAAGCTTATGTTTTTATCATCTTCTTCCTGCAAAACATCAGTACTTTCCATGGAAGCAAGAATTCTTTCTTTAACATAAACATTGTCACTAAATTCTTTTTTGCAAAGTTGGAGAATAATAGAAATTTGTACTTTCATTACACGAGTTTCATGACTAGTTGTAAGAAATTTATCAATAAGAGAGTCTATCTCATGGGCTCCAACATAAGCAATATATTTCTCAACTTGTTCTATATCAGGGCATGAAAATTTATCTTCACGATAACAAGCAATTATAGGATCACTATTATACTTGCATTGATAGTGGGAATGTTTAACAGCTCTTCTATTGCAACAAGTTACGTCATGTAATTCACAAAACTGAATAGCCATTTTGTGAAGAGCTTCAAGCAATTTACGCATTCTTGTTCCCTCTTCGGTTGATTCATATTCAAAGTAGGCTTCCATATTTTTAACATAACCATTAGGCATAGACATTCCTGTCGGCGTAGTGGATACCAGGGTACCACTAGCCGACCTGCCACGACCCTCTACACTCTCCAGAAGATCTCGCCAAGGACCAGGCTCTCCAAGCCTGGCGAGCCTCGCCAAGGATCAGGCTCTCCAAGCCTGGCGAGCCTCGCCAAGGACCAGGCTCTCCAAGCCTGGTGAGCCCCGCCAAGGACCAGGCTCTCCAAGCCTGGCAAGCCTCGCGAGGGTTTTTCCTCGGCGAGGGACCTCTCCAAGCCTCGCGAGGGTTTTTCCTCGGCGAGGGACCTCACGAAGCCGAAAGGCTCGGCGAGGACTTTTGCCTCGCGGTGCTCCTTCCTCACGAAGCTAGCTCTACCTCCGCGGCAGAGCGCACATGGGCTCTGCGCCCGCTGCAGAGTGACGCGCGCGCCTGCGCGCAGTGACGGCAATGCTGCAGTTGCCATTCTCATGTATAAAGCAGTCAACAAAGCTGCACCAAGCAAAGGAGCCCCCAGGATTGCCACTTTGGTGATAAGGGGACCATCTGCAGCTACGCTCCAAGGGCGACGTCACCGTGGGTCACCTCCCACCTCAGCAGCGCTAGCCCACCGTCCTGGCTGGCCGGTGGCTCTTCCAGCTTTGGTGACGCCGCTCCCTGCCATGGACCGCATCCATGGACTGCCTCTTTATCGTGCACCTGTCCTCCTCCTTCGTCGCCATGTGGTAGCCCTTCCCGCCAAGATATTTGGGGGAAGAGGCCCAGGACACCTATAAAAGGAGGGGGAGCACGCTCAAGCAAGGGGTTCCAAGATTCCTGAGTCCAAACCCTAGATCGGAGGTCTGAAGCTCTAGTGCTGTTCTAGGGTTAGCCATTGTTAGCCACCTCGAGCTCTCCAAGCTCTCCTTGTACTGTGAACCTCTCCAAGCAGTGCAATACACCATAGAAGGACGTAGGAGTTTTACCTCCCAAAGAGGGCCCTGAACCTGGGTAAGATCCCGTGTCCATCTCTGCAGTGTCGTCCGCAGCGAGTCCGACGAGCACCGTCGCCGCAGCACGTTGAGGATTGTTTGACTCTGTGTTCAGCCCCTTACACGATACCTTGGAGACACCCCCAGTTCCTGGGAACATTCTCCGACATTTGGCGCGCCAGGTAGGGGGCTGAGGCGCGTCTTCAACCTCGACACAGCCATGGCCGGTTCTCGCGCCGAACGTCTCGCTCGACGGACGGCTAGCGCCGCCACCGCTCCTGCAGGCCGCCCGCGCGGCCGCCCGCGTGGGAATGCTGCTCCGGAGCGCCACGTCGACCCCGAGCCCCGCGTCGAGCATCCGGAGGACGACCACGACGACCACGCTGAGGACGACCTCGGCGAAGAGGAGGCTTCCTCCCTGCACCCGTCGCGGGACCGTGCTGCCTCCTCGCTGGGCCGCCCTGCACCCAGCCCAGCGACTGCGCTTCTCATGGCGTAGGAGCTGCTGCAGTACCGTCCCACGCCGGAGGCTCAAGAAGCCCGGCTCAACCGCCTCTCCGAGCTCGTCGGCGCTGCCCGCGTCACCGCTCCTGCCCCGTCCCGTTCGCTGGTTCTCTCAGCGCGCGTGGGGGACGTGGCGCACGTCAAGGCTGAGGATGGCCGCTTGTTCGTCAAGAACGAGCCAGGGACCCTGACGAGGGGTCCAAGAAGAAGAAATCCCGACGCTGAACCTGACGCCAAGCAGCCTCGCGCTGCCGTTCCAGCCACGGGCCCCGAGAAGAAAGGTGATCGCCCCTTCTGCGCCTACCACAGCAGGCATTCCCATGCCACCAAAGACTTCACCGACCTCAACCAGGCTTCACGAGGCTCTCCAGGCTTCGCGAGGCTCTCCAGGCTTCGAGAGACTCACCAGGCTTCATGAGGCTCTCCAGGCTTCGCGAGGCTCGCCAGGGCCTCGGTCAAGGACTCCAACTCCATGCCAAGCAAATTCACCAGCCCGCGCAAGGACTCCAAACTATCCCGCTCTCCTGGCCGTTCGCGGTCTGGGGGCTGGACCTTCTGGGACCTTTCCCGCGAGCGCTCGGGGGCTACCGCTACCTCTACGTCTCCATCGACAAGTTCACCAAGTGGCCTGAGGTGGAACCTGTGCGTACCATCCCGGTGAAATCAGCGCGGCGCCTTCAAGTCCTGCTGCGGCAGCCTCGGCGCCCAAATCTGCTACGCCTCGGTGGCTCACCCACGAAGCATGGGCAGGCTGAGCGAGCCAACGTCGAAGTGCTCAAGGGCCTCAAGTCAAGAAGCTTCAACCGCCTCAAGGCCAGCGGCAAGCACTGGATCGATGAGCTCCCCTCGGGGGCTGAGCCACCTCTCGGGAGCATCGCGCCACCCCTCGCCGGGGCTCGGGCTCTCGCGAGGCTGACCACCTCACGAGGCTCGGGGGCTCACGCCGCCAACGTCTAGGCTCCGGCCTTCTCCCGAGGCTTCGCCCTTCGCGAGGCTGATCCCCTCGCGAGGCCCCGGTCCTCGTTGGAGACACACCCCGTGCAGCCACGGTAAAAACGCCTAGGCTCCGGCCTTCTCCCGAGGTTTCGCCCTTCGCGAGGCTGATCCCCTCGCGAGGCCCCGGTCCTCGTTGGAGACACACCCATGCAGCCACGATAAAAACGTCTAGGCTCCGGCCTTCTCCTGAGGCTTCGCCCTTCGCGAGGCTGATCCCCTCGCGAGGCCTCGGTCCTCGTTGGTGACAGCCACCCCGTGCAGCCACGATAAAAACGTCTAGGCTCCGGCCTTCTCCCGAGGTTTCGCCCTTCGCGAGGCTGATCCCCTCGCGAGGCCCCGGTCCTCGTTGGAGACACACCCGTGCAGCCACGGTAAAAACGTCTAGGCTCCGGCCTTCTCCCGAGGCTTCGCCCTTCACGAGGCTGATCCCCTCGCGAGGCCCCGGTCCTCGTTGGTGATAGCCACCCCGTGCAGCCACGGTAAAAACATCAAGGCTTCCTCTCCGTGACAGCCACCCCGTGCAGCCACGGTAAAAACGTCAAGGCTTCCTCTCCGTGACAGCCACCCCATGCAGCCACGGTAAAAACATCGTGGCCAAGGTCACATCCTCCACGAGGAAAATATTCGTGCTCCCCTCTCTACTATACGTTGCCACGGGCCGTTCGAGAAGACTCCCAAGCCACCAAGCCTCGGCAAGGTGACTTCTTCAAGCACCCTGCCTTGGCGAGGTGGATCCCTATGCCGGTCATGGTGAAACGCAGGCTCTAAGCCACCCCCGCATAGGGGCCCCCTCTGAGCTCTCTCTACATGCGTCGCCTCGGGCCGCGAGAGTCTCAGCCACTCCATGCGGAACCCCATGCCCAGACATGGCGGATTTTGCACTTCTGGCCACGCCAGAGTAATGAACCTATGTTTCAGGTCACCTTGAACCTTTGCGCTCTGCGCCAGCATATGTTGTTGCTTCGGTAAGCTGTTATGTTATTGCTTTTCATTCTCGCTCGTATGATCCCTCCTGTGTATCTCGCGAGCGGGGGCTAGCACGGTGCCTGTGCCTCGGGAGCATCCCAGCAGCACCTCAAACCCAAGGGATCTGAGCTCTGAACTCACGGGTCAGCTCTCATGCATGTCAACTCCCAAAGAGCTCTGAACTCATGGGTCAGCTCCCGTGCACGTCAACTCACCAAGGACCTTGGTGCCTGTTCTCCTCGCGAGACACACATGAAGGAACCTACGAGCGCGCATGAGTTATCTAGCTATGTATTGCTTGTGGGTATGCCTATCTGTCCAAGCGCAGGAAACAAGCCTCGGGCAACCACGAGAGGAAAAACGCCTCATCAGGGAACCAACACCCTCTCCAAGGCAAAAACGCCTCATCAGGGAACCAACACCCTCTCCAAGGCAAAAACGCCTCGTCAGGGAACCAGCACCCTCTCCAAGGCAAAAGCGCCTCGCCAAGCTAAGTCCAAACACTTGGTTAAAATTCCTTTCGCTGGTTTCTTGCCCCTCGAGCCTCTTTTCTCTCTCCTATGCCTCATGGGCTGCTTGCGCGTCAAAGGGGAGCCCCGAGCATCGCGCCTCGGGAGCCCTTACCTCTCGAGGCCTCACGCACCCCCCGGCCTTGTGGAGCCCTGACTCTCACATACCGAAGCGGCGGTGGTGTAGCGCTAAGAGAAGGGTCCTAAGACGTAGAGCAAAAAAGACATGAAAGGGGAGATAAAAGCCTCCCGAGGGGCATTCGCTGGTTTTCTTCCCTCGAGCTTCTTTTTCTCTCTTACGCCTCATGGGCTGCTTGCGCGTCAAAGGGGAGCCCCGAGCATCGCGCCTCGGGAGCCCTTACCTCTCGAGGCCTCACGCACCCCCCGGCCTTGTGGAGCCCTGACTCTCACATACCGAAGCGGCGGTGGTGTAGCGCTAAGAGAAGGGTCCTACGACGCAGAGCGAAAAAGACACGAGACAGGAAATAAAAAGTCTCCCGAGGGGCACGCGCAAGTGAATTCAAGTCCTTACAACAAGACATTACAAGAAAAACTAAGTTAATTTGTGCCTTATACGCACCTAGCTACAGGAAAGCTCAAGCAGCCGGGCCCCTGAGGTGCCTTCGCTGTCCGCAGCAGCTTCTTCGTCCATCAAGGCCACCGCACCGTCACGGGGCGCAGAGGCCTCGATGCTTGTCGAGGCACCTTGGCCGGTCTCAGGTGGAGCCTGGGGGCTCATGCGGGAGCCCCCCTGGCATTTGGCGCCCCACCTGCTGCGGCCGCTCCCGCCGCGGCCTCGGGCTCGTCAGCCCCTCCCGCTGCGGCCGCTCCCGCCGCGGCCTCGGCAGGCCTCTATGGCGTATTTGCGGCCTCGGTCGCCGCCTCTTCAACCTCCCTCTCCTCGCGGTGTTCATCCGCAGGAGGAGGGGTAGCTGCGCACCATGGCTCGCCAGCCGTGGACGTCACAGGCACCACAACGACTCCAGGGTGCTCCCCAAGCCTATGGAGCCTTGGTCTCTTCATCGACCAACCTCGTCAACAAGTACCGGTGCGGCCGTTGCGCCCCGCGTGTCTCGGGCCAGGCAGGCTGTTTTTGGGCCCGCAACGCTTCGCCTACGTCCAGTGGACTCCAGCGTGCCCATCGCGGGCCCGGGGGCTACTGTCGGCGTAGTGGATACCAGGGTACCACTAGCCGGCCTGCCACGACCCTCTACACTCTCCAGAAGATCTCGCCAAGGACCAGGCTCTCCAAGCCTGGCGAGCCTCGCCAAGGATCAGGCTCTCCAAGCCTGGCGAGCCTCGCCAAGGACCAGGCTCTCCAAGCCTGGCGAGCCCCGCCAAGGACCAGGCTCTCCAAGCCTGGCAAGCCTCGCGAGGGTTTTTCCTTGGCGAGGGACCTCTCCAAGCCTCGCGAGGGTTTTTCCTCGGCGAGGGATCTCACGAAGCCGAAAGGCTCGGCGAGGACTTTTGCCTCGCGGGGTTCCTTCCTCACGAAGCCAGCTCTGCCTCCGCGGCAGAGCGCACATGGGCTCTGCGCCCGCTGCAGAGTGACGCGCGCGCCTGCGCGCAGTGACGGCAACGCTGCAGTTGCCATTCTCATGTATAAAGCAGTCAACAAAGCTGCACCAAGCAAAGGAGCCCCCAGGATTGCCACTTTGGTGATAAGGGGACCATCTGCAGCTACGCTCCAAGGGCGACGTCACCGTGGGTCACCTCCCACCTCAGCAGCGCCAGCCCACCGTCCTGGCTGGCCGGTGGTTCTTCCAGCTTTGGTGACGCCGCTCCCTGCCATGGACCGCGTCCATGGACTGCCTCTTTATCATGCACCTGTCCTCCTCCTTCATCGCCATGTGGTAGCCCTTCCCGCCAAGATATTTGGGGGAAGAGGCCCAGGACACCTATAAAAGGAGGGGGAGCATGCTCAAGCAAGGGGTTCCAAGATTCCTGAGTCCAAACCCTAGATCGGAGGTCTGAAGCTCTAGTGCTGTTCTAGGGTTAGCCATTGTTAGCCACCTCGAGCTCTCCAAGTTCTTCTTGTACTGTGAACCTCTCCAAGCAGTGCAATACACCATAGCAGGACATAGGGGTTTTACCTCCCAAAGAGGGCCCTGAACCTGGGTAAGATCCCGTGTCCATCTCTGCAGTGTCGTCCGCAGCGAGTCCGACGAGCACCGTCGCCGGAGCACGTTGAGGATTGTTTGACTCCGTGTTCAGCCCCTTACACGATACCTTGGAGACACCCCCAGTTCCTGGGAACATTCTCCGACAATTCCAGAAAGTTTCTCCATCTTTTTTTTGTGTTTTGATATATAAAACGGAAAATAAAACTAAACTAAATGCAAAACTGAAAGTAAATATAAGAAAAACTCACAACCAAACAAGTTAAAGAGGAAAACCTCCCCAAGCTTAGATGATTGCAAGATGTAAAACAAACAAAAAGAAATGCAGAACTGAAAATAAATATCTAGTGCAAACAAGAATAAATACTTAAGCGCTACACTCCCCGGCAACGGCGCCAGAAAACATCTTGATACCCACAAGTATAGGGGATCGTTGAAATCTTCGATGTGTAAGTATTAGTATCGATCCCACGAGGAGTAGAAGGTATAAGTATTTATCCTCTCAAATAAGAGTGTCACTTCTCTTATTATCTATGCACTAGACAAACTAAAATGATTAAATGATGCAAGTGTTTTTGGGTTTTTGGTGTAGAGTTTGCAATAAAGTAAAAAAGCTGAAAATAAATATGACAAGTGAAAGCTCTCAAAGAGAGAAAGCCCAATCCTCTATGCAGCAAGTGGACAAGCTTGAGTGGTGTGTTTCTTATAGGTGGAAAACGTTCCCAAGGGCTACATGGATTTCATGGCATAAATATTTCTAGAACAACAAGGTAAACATTTTGTCAAGTTTTAATCTTCTTTCGACGGAGCCATAATTAGGTGTAGTTAAATAAATAAACTAAACCCCTTATGATGGATCATGTGGCCAAGTAAATGACTGCACAAGAATTATTAAGACATAAAGTCCCACCATAGCATTACACTCTAAGGTCCCCGATATAAATCCCCTCCTAATGTAACTTCATGTATTAGACCAAGGTTTACGTGTCCTCCTAGGTCCTACCCATTCCATCACACTAGTGTGATAGCAACTTCATGGATTACTCAATATATGGTGCACTTCATACATTGTACATCAAGACAATCATAAAAGATAAAAACTTGACCAAATACTCAACACAAGTTAAGTGAAAATTATTGCCAATCCATCCTATGCCCCCAAGAACATGAGAGAACTACTCACAACGCGAAGACATGATATGATTCAATGGTATAAGTGATACAACACAATCTGAAAATATAATCTCCCCACAAAACAATGACAAGTAGCAATTCACAAATATGTAGAATAGTACTTAGACAATAGCTAGGGTTCGAACTATCTCAAACTATGAGGGGGGTGAAGTGGATCACGAAGATGGTGATGGAGATGGTGCTGGTCTTGACGGTGGTGTTGATGGAGACTCTGGAGGGGGGATGGAGGAGCCTTCCGGAGGTGATTCCAGTGGCATTTCCCCCCTCTGATCTTCTCCGGAGGCAGCCTTCTGTCTCCTGTTTCTTGGTTTTTGTGTTTCTCCGCCGCCTCCTTCCGAAAGCCGTCGGGGGACTATTTTTATAGTCGGTTTTAGGTCAAGACAAAGTCACGGAGACGAAAACGGACGGCATCGGAGCCACGAGGCCCAAGATGGGTGTCCCACACGGCCACGGAATCTGGCCGTGTGAGCCCACCTCTTTTGGCCCTCGGGTCTCCGTTTGTTCGCTTCCTTCACTCCTACGCTTCGTTCCTTCCAAAAAATGATCCCCGTAAAATATTAGGTCATTTGGACGTCGTTTGGGTCCCTGAAACATCAAAATATAGAAAATAGGGTTTTCTGGCAGTGTAGGGTTAATTCCAGAAAAATAGGAAAACTGTGAAATCTTCCCAAAATCCTTATAAAACAATGATATAACCCTTTTATGATACAAATATGATTGAAATATGAGTACTATAATGCAAAGTTCATGTATGCATTTTACATGCATCAGCATGGTACCTCATCATTCACATGCAGGAGTTTGTAAAGGATCAACAACAACTGCAATTTCCTTCTGCTATCGATAGATGGTTCAACGGCTTGGCAGTTGCCAGTGATGCTTGTATCAGACAAGAGTTCGGTCGCATCCAGCAGGTGATCACGGGAATCATCTTCACTGAAGTCTTGCCTCGCTCCGGGGTGTACTTCAACGGCTTTGCAGCACCACCGAACGATGAGATCGAACATCGCTTAATAGCGCAGGGTGATCACCGGCCATTCACTAGAGATGGTGTTCTCCCGTTCCCACTGAAGCCGCGCAAGAAGAAGAAGTGATCGACGGTATGTGTTGTCTACTTATTACGATAGATGAACTTGTGTTCGTAAATTATATCCGTAAATTAACTTGTGCTTCTAAAGTCGTTGAACTTCCATGTGTGATCGATGATATTTAATTAGAGTTGTTTTGTTTTGTTTCGTCTTTCTCTCTGAATGCCGATGATTAAAATGAAGTGACACCGTGTGATCCCGAGGATGGCGCTAGTGAGCCTTGTGATATGCACAAATACACATCTTGTGCATCCTACTTGGCTCACTCGCACCATCCCTGGAACTTCTGTGTGTCCAATATAATTAAGTATGAGGCACAAATCCTAATCATGTTTGTTTTTGTTTCATCTTTCTCCGAGAATGTGGATGCTTAGTTTTGTACTCTTTTTCTAGAATGCCGATGATTAAAATGTCGTGACACCGTGTGATACAGGGATGGTCTAGCGAGCCATGTGATATGCACGAGTACACACATCTTGTGCATCCTACTTGGCTCGCTAGCACCATCTCTGTAATTTGTGTGTCCAACCTATATATGAGGCATGTTTTTGATTTTGGTGCAGTCATTTAACTATTATTTGATTTCTGTATAAACGCTTGCTCTTATTTTCTTTGCCTAACACTTTTATCTTTGCCTCATGTACAGAGAGATGAAGATGTCCGAAGCAAGCGGGATGAGAGGGCTACAACTACAAGAGCTACAAGAGTAAAGCAGAGGTGGGCGGAAGAGAGGATGAACATGCATATATACTCTTCTTCTTCATCGCCATTGTAATTCTCTTGTCTGTGATTGTAGTTTAGATTAGTACTTGCTTTTGAAAACTTGTGACATAAACTATCGACTTCCGGAGATTTGTGTGTATTCATGCATATGTATGCAAAATATTGGGTCTCACTTGTATATTTCGACTTGTAATGCATGCATATATCTATTTAATTTGGTCACTTGTCTATTTGTATATATTTAAATTATGTCAATTTTACTGTTTCTGTCAATATATATTTATTTATCTGTATATATATTGCTTTAATACATTTCTGCTTTTATTTTAAAAGCAGAAATATATATTACTCACGAACAGGTGCCTGGTTCGCCAGTGGTAACCTCTGGGTATACCGCTGGTGAACAGACTCTCTGTTCGCCAGTGGTAAGTGCACCTCGCTGGCGAACAAGGAAGGGGTTCGCGAGTGGTAAGTTACTTACCGCTAGCGAACATGATGTTTGCTAGTGGTAAGCTATTACCACTGGCGATATTAGCGCTGGCGAACCGCATGTTTGCCAGCGATAGTCAAAATAGGTTCGCCAGTGATAGGCTTTTTCCTACTAGTGACGCCACTGTATTGCTGAGCCGCCGGGGGAGAGGAGGGGAGAAGGAGCCGGGAGTGGCACTCGAGCTCTCAGAAACGGAGCAGGAAGAGAGAGAAGATGAGGGGGAAAAAGAGAGCCCACATGCATGTGCTAGCAGACAGTTAGCAGCCATCAATCGTACGACGTGCGACAAAAACTAGCGAGCCGATCGACATGGAGGCAGGTGGAGTAGGTGCTCGATTGTTCCAAATAGCGCAGTTGCGCTATGTGGTATTCCCTGATGTTCCCTGACGATGCATCATGTAATTAGCTTTTGCACGTGGTTTATGCTCCTCAACGGTCCTTTGGTTTAGATAAGTTCACTAGTAGAAAAAGAGGCTTTGGGAAAGCCAGAAAAAGGAATTAGGCCTGGTTCCCATACAAACCGGGACCAATGCCTGGCATTGGTCCCGGTTCGAGCTGCCAGGAGCCCATGGAGCATTGGTCCCGGTTCGTTTGGGGACATTCGTCCCGGTTCGTGCCACGAACCGGGACCAAAGCTGTCACGGAGGCTTTGGTCCTGGTTCGTGCCACGAACCGGGACTAATGCCCGAGCTTTGGTCCCGGTTCGTGGCACGAACCGGGACTAATGCCCCTCCCCTGCCTATATACGTAACCCCCCTTCTTCTCTCCTATGTTATTTTTTTTCTTGGATTGGTGGGAAGTGGGTGCTAGTTTTTTTTCCTTTGCCACGCACAAGATGTGTTCGATGAAATGCCCGAGCCACACTTAAGTTCACACAAAATGATATCCTCGACCGAGGTTAGCAACTTTATCCTTTTCATCTATAATTGATACAGAAATATTGCATGTGTCGATGTACGGTGGTCATTTCAGTATTCAAAACGTTATTCTAATTGTATTTGATAAACTTAATTATATGATATGCAGATGGATGAACGGCAGCGATGGATGTACGGCAACCGACGCAGTTCTGATTTTATTACAGGCCTGCATAAATTTATCCATGTGGCTGAGGCAAACAAATATGATGGTTTTATGCCTTGTCCATGTGTGGACTGTCGGAACGTTAAGGAGCACTCTTCCTCGAGAACCCTTCAAGGCCACCTGCTTCGGAGAGGTTTCATGCCCAACTATAATTGTTGGACCAAGCACGGAGAAAGAGGGGTTATGATGGAAGACAATGAAAAAGAAAAGGATGATGAGAACTATCCTATGTTCCCTGAAGAATACGGTGATACTGCGATGGAAGACAATGAAGAAGAAGGAGGTGAAGAACAACGGGCGTCAGATGAGCCCGATGATGGTCTTGGTCGGGTCATTTCTGATGCAAAACGAGAATGCGATACAGAAAAGGAGAAGCTGAAGTTGGAGGCCATGCTAGAGGATCACAAAAAGTTGTTGTACCCAAATTGCGAAGATGGCAGCACAAAGCTCGGTACCACACTGGAATTGCTGAAATGGAAGGCAGAGACTGATTTATCTGACAAGGGATTTGAGAAGTTATTGAAAATAATGAAGCCGAAGCTTCCAAAGGATAACGAATTGCCCGAGACTACGTACGAAGCAAAGAAGGCTATCTGCCCTCTAGGATTAGATGTGCAGAAGATACATGCATGCATCAATGACTGCATCCTTTACCGCGGTGAGGAGTACGAGAATTTGGATGCATGTCCGGTATGCACTGCACTGCGGTACAAGATCAGACAAGATGACCTTGGTGATGTTGAGGGCGATGACGAGCCCCCCAGGAAGAGGATTCCTGCTAAGGTTATATGGTATGCTCCTATAATACCACGGTTGAAACGTCTGTTCAGAAACAAAGAGCATGCCAGGTTGTTACGATGGCACAAAGAAGAGCGTAAGAAAGACGGGAAGTTGAGACACCCCGCCGATGGGTCGCAGTGGAGAAAAATCGAGAGAGAGTTCTCGGACTTTGCAGGTGACGCAAGAAACTTATGGTTTGGTCTAAGTACAGACGGTATGAATCCTTTTGGGGAGCAGAGCTGCAGTCACAGCACCTGGCCCGTGACTCTATGTATCTACAACCTTCCTCCTTGGTTGTGCATGAAGCGGAAGTTCATTATGATGCCCGTTCTCATCCAAGGCCCGAAGCAACCCGGTAACGACATTGATGTGTACCTAAGGCCATTAGCTGATGAACTTTTGCAGTTGTGGGCCATACCAGGTGTACGTGTGTGGGATGAGCACAAACAGATGGAATTTGACCTACGAGCGTTGCTGTTCGTAACCATCAATGATTGGCCTGCTCTTAGTAACATTTCAGGACAGTCAAACAAGGGATACAACGCATGCACGCACTGTTTAGATAAGACTAAAGGTACATATTTGGAAAAATGTAAAAAGGTCGTGTACCTGGGGTGTCGTCAATTTCTTCCAGGCAGTCACCCCGTAAGAAAGAAAGGCAAGCATTTCAATGGTGAGGCAGATCACCGGAAGAAGCCTAACCTCCCTAATGGTGATGCTATTTTTGGTATGGTCAAGGACATAGAAGTAATCTTTGGAAAGGGTCCTGGCGGTCAATCTGTTCCGAAAGACGTCGCTACCGGACACGCGCCCATGTGGAAGAAGAAATCTATATTTTGGGAGCTACCCTATTGGAAAGTCCTAGAGGTCCGGTCTTCAATCGACGTGATGCATGTGACAAAGAATATTTGCGTGAACCTGCTAGGCTTCCTCGGCGTGTATGGGAAGACAAAAGATGCACCGGAAGCAAGGGAGGACCAGCAGCGTATGAAAGACCCAAACAACAAGCATACGGATAAAGGGCGTCATTACTTAAGCAGCTACGCTCTTACTAAAGCAGAGAAGGAAATATTTTTTGAATGCCTGAGCAGTATCAAGGTCCCGGCTGGCTTCTCGTCAAATATAAAGGGAATAATAAATGTGGCAGATAAAAAATTACAAAACCTGAAGTCTCATGATTGCCACGTGATTATGACGCAGTTGCTTCCGATTGCATTGAGGGGGCTTCTATCGGAAAATGTTCGAGTACCCATTGTGAAGCTATGTGCATTTCTCAATGCAATATCTCAGAATGTAATCGATCAAGAAAGTCTGACAAGGTTACAGAAGGATGTGGCCCAATGTCTTGTTAGTTTTGAGTTGGTGTTCCCCCCATCATTTTTCAATATTATGACGCATCTCCTGGTTCACCTAGTCGACGAGATTGCAATTCTCGGTCCTGTATTTCTACACAATATGTTCCCCTTCGAGAGGTTCATGGGAGTCTTGAAGAAATATGTTCATAACCATGCTAGGCCAGAAGGAAGCATCTTCAAAGGCTATGGAACAGAGGAGGTCATTGAGTTTTGTGTTGACTTTATTCCCGACATTAAGTCGATTGGTCTTCCTGAATCGCGGCATGAGGGGAGACTTAGTGGAAAAGGCACGCTAGGAAAGAAAGCAATGATATGTAGGGACGGACATTCTTTCACTCAAGCACACTACACAGTTCTACAAAGTTCCACCTTCGTGGCTCCATATATCGAGATACACAAGAATATTGTACGCTCCAAAAACCCAGGGAAGCCTGACTCCTGGATTAAACAAAAACACATGGAGACTTTCGGCAGTTGGTTGCGATTACATCTCATGAATGACACCGATGTTGGAGATCAACTCTACTTATTGGCCGCGTCACCATCTTCGACTGTATTGACTTTCCAAGGGTACGAGATAAATGGGAATACATTTTACACGATCGCCCAAGATAAAAAGAGTACCAACCAAAACAGTGGTGTTCGCTTTGATGCAACAGACGAGAATGGAAAAAAGGACACATACTATGGTTACATAGAGGAGATATGGGAACTTGACTATGGACCTACTTTTAAGGTCCCTTTGTTTCGGTGCAGTTGGGTCAACATGAATGGAGAAGGGGTAAAGGTAGACCAGCTGTACGGAATGACAACAGTGAATCTCAAGAATCTTGCGTATAGAGACGAACCATTCGTCCTAGCCAATGATGTGGCTCAGCTTTTCTATGTGAAGGACATGAGCTCTAGATCGAAAAAAAAGAAAAGATATGGAAACAAATACATCACACGATGAGCCAAAGCGTCACATACTTCTTTCAGGAAAAAGAAACATCGTGGGAGTCGAGGACAAGACAGACATGTCAGCAGACTATAATAAGTTTGATGAAATTCCGCCCTTCACAGTGAAAACTGACCCAAGCATCCCGTTACATAATGAAGAAACTCCATGGTTACGGCCGAAGAAGCGATCATAGAGATCATGTCAAATACATGAGTGTTCTCAAAAACTTTTTATGTATGAGTGTTGTCAAATGCATTACACAATTAATATATGTATGATCGAGTGTTCCCAAATGCATTAAACCTTTTATGTAATTTGTATTCGGTCTTTAGTCCCGGTTGGTATTTATAGCTAAAAAGATCAGGGGAAATCTTCATCTTTAGTCCCGGTTGGTAGCTAGAACCGGGAAAAAAGGAGCGTTGATATGTGTGCCTTATCTTCTGCTTGAGATCCAACAGCTCACAAGGGCTCGAAAGAAACACACTCTGATCCAACGGCTCACAACCGCTCGCAGGAAACACACGATCCGTGTGCACACGATCCAACAGCTCACAAGCACTCGAAAGAAACACAACTCTGATCCAATGGCTCACAAGCACTCGAAAGAAACACAACTCTGATCCAACAGCTCACAAGCGCTCGAAAGAAACACAACTCTGATCCAACAGCTCACAAGCGCTCGAAGGAAACACACGATCCGTGTGCTTCTTCCACCGCTTCCCGCCTTCGTCTTCACGCAATTTCTCACTATATATATGTAGGCTTGGCCGCCATTGCCATATCACATCTAAACTCACATCTGCAACCTCATCACTCTTCCATTGTAACAAAATTTTGACTTAGGCGTTTTTGACTAAGGTGTTCTCGGGGACGATGTCCATGTTGGACCAGAGGGGCGATGTGCGGGACTGGGCTCCACCGGGCTGGCACTGGGAGGTGCTACCTTCCGGGACATGCAGCTTGGTGAGGAATCCGGGTGACGTCGTTGACCCGGATCTTCTGTGGTGGCCGTCACGTGGGCCACGCTCGGTGCAGAGGGAGCCGGCCCCCGAGGAGGAGGTACGTCACCGTATCAGGGAGGAGGATGAGCACGTCCGTCGCTACATGTATCTATTGGATAGGCAGTATGATAGTAGGTGGTCGTTTCTTTAGAGGGTTCCTTCTCACGTGAGCTATGACCCTGTGAGGGTTCCTTCTCTTTGGATGCGCAGTGCCGGCGGCTCAACACCCCGCGGCTCAGGAACCGGTCGAAGTTAGTTTCAGAGTCTGTGATCGCCATTGCAGTTCTCTTGCCTGATGAAGATTGTCCATGGCTATGGCGCAATCAGAAGAAAGGGACACACACGAAGAAACAAGTGAACACTAGATAGGGATGTTGTTGGTGATGTGTAATAATTAATGTATTAAACCTTTTATCAAATGCACACGGTTTCCCCGTCATACAGCCCAACGGTGGCTCGTGAGTGCCTGCATATCAAATGCACGTTGGGCTGTATGACGGGAATCCGAATGATTTGCATATAGGGTCATGTGGCTGATCCAACACTGGTTTTGCCCATCCGGAAGCTTGCGCATCCGTCTCGCGTCGTCGTGAGCAGCAAATCGACCTTCGATCCAAGCAGCCACAAGACTACTCTGATGATCTAATGACCGTCCCAAAAAGTGTTGGGAATGTTGTAGATCATCAGAGAGCCTTGCAGCTGCTTGGATCCGACCGAGGGGCATGGCTACCACTTCCACCACCACCACTCCCACCTCCTCGGCAATTCATCATTGTGTCACCCTAATCCAGTGGTTGGATTCAACCTACCTGAGTGCTTGTGTTTCCAACAGCGTCGTTGTGTTGTCCTTATTCACCGACCTACAGGAGGTGGCTCCAATGGCTGGCCGGCGAACAAGGACAAACACAATAATGTCAGGGAACATGCCAGCAGGTAGGCTAAATCCAACCATTGGGTTCAGTGACAAAGGTAGACGCTCGTTGTGTGTCGTTCGCTGCAGGGACGTTGCTATTTATAGGCAATTAGAAGGTGTAACTGTGGATGAGGTGGGAGTGCAGATCCAACAACTCACAAGCCCTCAAAATAAACACACCCCTGATCCAACGGCTCACAAGTGCTTGAAAGAAGCACACAATCCGTGTGCTTCTTTAGTCCCGGTTGGTAACACGAACCGGTACTAAAGGCCCTGATCCAACAGCTCACAAGCGATTGAAAGAAACACACGATCCGTGTGCACACGATCCAACAGCTCACAAGCACTCGAAAGAACACAACTCTGATCCAACGGCTCAAAAGCGCTCGAAGGAAAACAACGATCCGTGTGCTTCTTTAGTCCCGGTTGGTAACACGAACCGGGTACTAAAGGCCCTGATCCAACAGCTCACAACGCGCTTGAAAGAAACACACGATCCGTGTGCACACGATCCAACAGCTCACAAGCACTCGAAAGAAACACAACTCTGATCCAACGGCTCACAAGCGCTCGNACCTCATCACTCTTCCAAGCGCCAAGACTTCTCTGATGATCTGCAACCGTCCCAACAAGTGTTGGGATATACAGATCATCAAAGAAGCCCTTGCCGCTGGTTCCCAAAAGTGTTACATATCATCACAGTTGATGGCTTGTATTCGGTCGATGAACTGAAGGATTTCTAGATAGAACAAAACACACGGTTTCACCTGCATACAGCCCTACGGTGGCTAGAGAGTGCCCGCATATCAAATGCACCGTAGGACGTATGCAGGGAATCCGAATGATTTGTATTCGGTCTTTGCCTTCCGGACTAGCCGTACTCTTGTTCTTCATATCCTCCTCATGGTGGGTATTTATAGCTAAAAGATCAGGGCAAATCTTCATCTTTAGTCCCGGTTGGTAGCTGGAACCGGGACTAAAGGAGCGTTGATATGTGTGCCTTATCTTCTGCTTGAGATCCAACAGCTCACAAGGGCTCGAAAGAAACACACTCTGATCCAACGGCTCACAAGCGCTCGCAGGAAACACACGATCCGTGTGCACACGATCCAACAGCTCACAAGCACTCGAAAGAAACACACTCTGATCCAACGGCTCACAAGCGCTCGAAGGAAACACACGATCCGTGTGCACACGATCCAACAGCTCACAAGCACTCGAAAGAAACACAACTCTGATCCAACGGCTCACAAGCGCTCGAAGGAAACACACGATCCGTGTGCACACGATCCAACAGCTCACAAGCACTCGAAAGAAACACAACTCTGATCCAACGGCTCACAAGCGCTCGAAGGAAACACACGATCCGTGTGCTTCTTCCACCGCTTCCCGCCTTCGTCTTCCCGCAATTTCTCACTATATATATGTAGGCTTGGCCGCCATTGCCATATCACATCTAAACTCATATCTGCAACCTCATCACTCTTCCATGGCTTCCACCGTACTAACCTACCGTCAGGCGGAGGAGCTTTCCGCCTCGAACTACCCCTGCCCGCCCGGCTACCGCGTCCCCGCCGGCTGGATGCTGAGCGCCGGAGGCGTGCCGGTCCCTCCTGTCCCTCAAGGTGTGGCGCTGGGCGGCCATCACGAACCACTACTACCTCGAGCTCACACCGGAGCAGCGGATGGATCCGGGCTGGCATCCCGACTACCGCCCGACTTGGGAAGCCTTCTTCATCAATCGGCGTGAGAGGGCGCTCGCCAGGTACGAGGGGGACGGCCCGCCTCCTTCGGACTTCAACGAGGCCGGCCGTCAGCTGTGGTGGGCTGGCCGGACTCTCCAGGGCGTTATGAACTACATCATGGCTGGCGATAACCCCCGCCTGCGCTACCCTAACATGCAGTCCGGGGGTGCTCACCCGTCGAGGTTCGAGCCACGAGCGCCGTATGAGTACGATGACAGCGACGACGACGATGACGGCGACTACGAGTACGAGTATTATAGGCCTAGGCAGGAGTATGACTAAGATTGTTAGGACAACTGATCCACTGTTGTCATTCTGTACCGTATCAAATGCACCGTTGGAGCTCAAATTTAAACACTTTTCATGTTGAAAGTTTAGTGAGATTCAATAATATGGCAAAAATAGATATGAATTAATTCAATAGATATAAATTAAATGAATATATATAAATTATATAAATAGATAGATTACATTTTTATCAACAATTTGATATTTTAATTGCATTTTTCTGATAAACAGATGAAAAAATATTGAATTTATAAGTTTAATTAATGACTTAATGGAGTTCAAATTCCAAATTTTGTAATTAAATGAATTCCCCTATAATCTCAAAAAAATGAATTTTCATAAATAGATAGATTACATTTTTATCAACAATTTGATATTTTAATTGCATTTTTCTGATAAACAGATGAAAAGATATTGAATTTATAAATTTAATTAATGACTTAATTAATTTCAAATTCCAAAAATTTTAATTAAATGAATTCACCTCTAATCTCAAAAAAAATGAATATGTCATAAGTAGATAGATTACATTTTTATCAACAATTTGATATTTTAATTGCATTTTTTCTGATAAAACATATGAAAAGATATTGAATTTATAAGTTTAATGACTTAATTAAGTTCAAATTCCAACAATTTTAATTAAATGAATTCACCTCTAATCTCAAACGAAAATGAAAAAATGGTTAATAGTTTCTATAGTAGAATAATTATTTTAGAAAACCAAAATGGTTTTGGATTATTTATTCAAATTTAAACACTTTTCATGTTGAAAGTCTTTCAAATTCAAAAAACCATTTGAAATTCTATTCAAACACCTTAATAAGAAAAAAAAAGGAGGGAACAAACCATTCAGAACTGAAAATTTTCAGGCATTAAAATTTTCAGGGCATTGCTCCCGGTTCATGCCACGAACCGGGAATAAAGGGTATTTTTGGCGCGCGTCTTTTCGGTGCCGCCGAAAATGACCTTTAGGTCCGGTTGGTACCCCCAACCGGGACTAAAGGGTAGCCTATAGTCCGGTTGGTGTCTCCAACCGGGCCTAAAGACCCTTTGGTCCCGGTTGGGGGTACCAACCGGGACTAAAGACGTCTTGTTTAACTGACTCTGCCTCTTCTCCCCCAAATCCATCTCATTTTCGACTAAGGACCAGCGCGCTAGGAACCGACGCCGACGCCGTCAGGCTGCCCAAATCCGCCGCCGGCCTCCACGCGCCCGCCCCGCCGGCCTCCACGCTGCCTCCACGCGCCGCCGGACCCCCTGCACCCCCCCACCTGCGCCGCCCTCCCCCGGCCTTCCGCACGCGCGCTCGATCCCCGGCCGCTCCTCGGCCCTCCTCCGGCCTCCTCGCCGAGCGTCCTCCGGGCCGCCTCCTCGCGCCGCCCCTCCTCGGTCAGGCTCGCCGGCCGCATCCTGCGCCTCCTCCCGGTCGCCGCGGCCTCCTGCCGAGCCCTCCTCCTCCGGCCGCAGCGGACGAGCCGCCTCCGTGAGCACCTCCCTCTCTCCCTTGTGCCGTCGTCGGCCGCCGACCTCCCTGAGCACGCGCGCCGTCTGCCCCTCCCCTCTCTCCCTGTGCCGCCGTTGGCCGCCGACCTCCCTTGTCCTGGCCAAAAATTTCGCTAGTGTAATGTTTAGTTAGTGAATCATCACATATGTAATATTTAGCTAGTGTAAATTTCAGTGTCATGTAGTGATGTTGATTTTTATTTAGTGATGTAAATTTCAGTGTCATATAGTGATGTTTATTTAGTGTAATATTTAGCTGTTAACAATGGGGTGCTGTTATGTGTAAATTTAGCTAGTGTCATATAGCTAGTGATGTTGATTTTTATTTAGTGGGTGTTGTTAACAGTGATTACAACAGTGTAATGTTGATTCTAATGTTAATTCTTGTGTTCTCAGTAACATGATTAAGATGAATGTAACTGTGTGCATTTTTTGGGAAAAAAAGTTAGTTTTAGGCTAACATGGTGATCCTTTGATTGTATTCGGTGTTATCAATCTTTTTCGTGTTATAAGTTGAAACCTATGTATATGCTAATATGCTTGCCAAAAAAACTCGACAAACCACGAATGTGCTAAGTGTTTCATTTTTGTGAGGAGTGTTTTATCGTGACATTTTTACCTTGTTGCGGGGGATGAAATCGATGAGCTAGGTCATCGACGATTTAGTCACCTAAGTGCCGACAATGAGCATAGATCACACATGTCATAAAAAATGTATCACCATGACGACGCTTTGAAACTACGGGCGCAGCAACGCGCGCCTTTCCTTCTAGTACCATTCTATTCCTACAAGTTTTCTAAACTAAACGGCAGAGACGGCTCCGAAAATAAACTTTCGTATTTTGCAGAAACTATGGAACCACACGACAGAGACGAAAATGAGGAAAATATCCTCGAGGATATGATCCGCGGCGAGGATGACGCAAGTCACTTTCTGAACGACTCCGGTGAGGGGGGTGAGTCTCTCAACGAGGAGACGGCGTCTCCAACGTCTGGGAAGAGGCCGAACTTGGCGTCTCCGATGAGGGAGAAGCCGACAAGGCAGAAGCCGGCGGCTCCGGTGCAACATTGATTATTACAAACTCCGACGAGGTGCATATATATTTATATTAATTAATTTAGCCTATTTTGTCTATATACACATACTAACGGTCTTTCTTCTTTTAGCCATCCGGATCGAGCAAATCCTCTATGAGGACGAAACGAGGCCCAACCAAAAAGTTGGAGGACCATCTCCGGTACAGGATCGAAGAAGTCGCTGCAGACGGCGAACCAATTGCTCCAATTGATGTTAGAACAAAATTTGTGAAGCAATGCGGTGTTGTTGTTAGGGACTACGTCCCGATCACCATCCGAGAATGGAATAAGTCAAGGATCCTGAAGTTAGCTGGCTCGGCCCCGAAGGCAAAAAACGCCTTTTTGAAAAGGTCATGGTTTAATTTCACTCTTGCCGTTGCCAGAGGTGGATCCAGAGGAGGGGGAGCCAGATGAGGAGGAGATGGATGCCCGAAAAAAAGCTCTAGTAGATAAAGTCAAGGCGTGGGCTCTTAAGAAGATGGGCCGAGCTATTCAATAAATTTAAGAAAAAGATTGTACACCGACTTTATCTTGAAAGATAAAACTCCGGATTTCGATCACGGGTATGAGAAGATAAGAGACTACTGGGAAGATTTTGTGTCGTACAAGAAATCGGAGGAAGCTCAGTTAAAGTCTGCAATAAATAAGGCAAATGCTGCTAAAAAGAAGTACCACCATACTATGGGGCCTGGTGGCTACGCCTTTTCCCCATGACTGCTGGCTAAAGGGGATCGTTTCCAGAGCCTATAAAAGAAGGATGGATCGAACGGTCAAGAAATTGGTTTTACGGGCATGGGGGCACATTGGACGCAGAAGGAAAGTGTATATATAACAGAAGACACAAGGATAATCCCCTACTACCCATCAAAGAAATTAGGAAAGCAGTTAAAAGGATGTTGAAGAGGGACGGTTCCGTCCCGATAGAGAGAATGACGAGCTTGCACGCACCTTGGGAATCCCGAACACGAAGGGCAAACACGAGGCACCTCAGGCTCCAAGCCGTGGGTACATGGGTTTCCCGCGGAAAGGAAAATATTTCCCGATAGAAGTCATCTGAGGAGAAAGGAAAGGGAGGCAAGGGAAGCAAGCGCTGCTGCAGACTGCTGCGTCATATAGAAGAAACAATGAAGCGGCAGCAGAATCAAATTGACCGACTTAGCCAGCAAGGCACTGCCGGCCTATCTCAGCAGCACGTTGTAGAAGCTGCAATCGATGCTACCGGACCCATCATATCGGAAAAGCAGCGTGGCTTCGAGCATGGTCCCGGCTAGTGATGATGATGCACTGACGACGGATGCTCTTCGTCGCTACCCAGTGGAGGATATCACGGAGAGCACACCTTGTGAGCTACATGTGAAAGTGCTCAACTTAACCATGAAGGTGGCGGTCGGCTATGCCATACCAATTGGACCTACACCAACTTTCCATTGCTCCCCGGTTCCTCATGGCTACGCTGTTGTCGGGGGTGGATGAAGTTAGTAAAGGATTTGAGGAGCTGAAGCTGGAACACCTGCAGGTGAATATGGGGAGGTGGTTGAACTTGGAGAAGCCAGGAAAGGGACCATTCTATGGCCAAAGGAATTCATCGTGCTTTCCAAACTGGCTGCCAAGGCCATCGACTCCTCACCAGTCTCCAACGCAACAGTCCTCTCCACCGCAGCCGCCTCAAGGCACCGTCTCCGCCGCCTCACCACTCTCCAGCGCAACAGTCCTCTCTCGCCGCCTCACCATGTCTCTAGAGCAGCCGTCTCCGCCGCCGCGTCAGTCGTCTCTCGCCCACTTAGGCTCAGCGTACCACTGCTGTACTACGAGGAGTGTTAACCGATCACGAAACGTGCAAGGTCACCCCTCTCAAAAGTACGTCATAAGAATCTTCCCAAGAGACCTTACGACTGTACGGTGGAGGAAAATAAGGCGATCGCAAAAGCCCAAACGGACCAGTGGTTGCTAACTTGAAGCTAAAGAAGCTGAAAGCGCCAGAGTTTCCCCGACACCCCAGAAGAAAAAGCCGCCGTCTTAAAAATGTTGAAGACCCTTGAACAACCCCCCGCCAAAGCTGACACCAGACTATGAGCGCTCTATCTCTCAAGTCGGTTCAGGCAAATAAACAGGCGGTCGAAGAATGGTAGTGCAAGCCGGAAATCAGTTGCCCAGCTCGGAGAACAGCAAAAACAATCGTGCCCCCCGCTCAAAGTGTTTTCGATACCGAGGTGGGTCGAGCAAACGTGCGGTCGGCATCGATCCTGAGTTTGTTGCACTGTACGGAGAAGCAGCCTCTGCTCAGGGCATGTCTATTCCTCAGTACTTAGACCAATTACAATTCCACGAAGAAATAGTTCCAAAATACAAATACCGGCACGGGCATCCTCTCGTCAAACCTGAGTTAGTCAAAGATCTACCAACAAAAATGCGAAGATTGCATAGATGGTACATGGCAGACTCAAAGAAAGGGGGAAATTGGATCTACGTGGGATATAAGAACGAGCATTACGGGCATGGAGCTGGCTTGGTAATGATTGAATTTTGTGAATTATTTCAGTTATACCAACAAGACGCCCTTGACAAAGCTATCATCAGTGCCTATTGTCTGTAAGTATTATTTCTGTAATTAAGTCTCTAGCTAGCTCACCTCGTTCATTGCATTTATAATCTTACTCATCACTATATTAATTATGCAGAATGAAGATTCTCCAATGCAAAAGAGGACAAATCTATGACATTGGGTTCGTTGACCCAAATTTCGTTCATGAAGCAAGTCTCCATGATTTTTACAATGATACAGAGAATAACTTGGTAAATGCGTTATTGTTTAACGAAACCAAAAGAGAAATACTATTTCCTTACAACTTCAAGTAAGTGTTACTGTCTTGTACACATTCTATTTCGCTTAATTTCTCGATATTAAGTGTATAATTGATGACTTATGCGTGCACAGCTAACACTTTATTCTGCTAATCATTATGTCTGACAAAAGAGTAGTACTTGTCATGGACTCGTTACATAAACCCCTTAAAGATTGGGCGGACATGCAAGAATGCCTCCAGAGGTAATTTCAATCATATTATGGCACTATATCGGCAACTTTCCGTTCATTTACTGATAGCAAGTAATTAATATATAACTCCTTTATTCATTTTCTTTGTCGGACAGTGCTTGGAAACTATTCACCGCCAGGGCTAGGGGTGATTGGGCGAAGGAGGTTACATTTAAACCATTAAATGTAAGTATTACTACCTAGATCCGTGCATCTCTTTGATTCTAGTTCAATACCATTACCATTCTTGATTATTATTTTGATTGAACTCTGTTCCCGTAAAGTGCTTAAGGCAGGAAAGTGGGAATCATTTATGTGGATACTACATCTGCGAGTTCATTCGTCAGACATGCTGTGAGAAGGGCAGAATCTTAGAACAACTTGAAGTGCGTATGCAATATTCATAATTTTAGTTTATTGCCATCAATTGTGTTTACTTTCATTCATATATATTGACCCTTTTTTAATTAGATCGAACGGTTTGCGGGAAGGCCTTCTACCACAGGATCGCGTCCGAGCAATTCAATAGGAAATTGCCGGATTCTGAGATGCAGAGGTCGTCGATCCGAAAGGAGAATACCACTATAAGGTTGAAATTAAATAGTGAGTGTAAAATAGATGTATATATATAATAATGAAACTCGTGTGTACTATATGTACCGTTTGTAATATGTTCGACCAAGCACGACGAATGAGATGTGTGTAATATATTCGTGATGATATGTGTAATAGTGGTTCACCATAATTCACTAGTAGTGGCATTTTTGTAGTTCTAAAAAATATTTAATTTAAGTTTTTTAAACATGCACGCATTTGACATAATCAAATAGGTCTTATTTTTGTGAACATTTTGGTATTTTATTCATATTTTTATGAATTACAGAATAAGCATTATTGATTTTACAAATTTAAACAATTTTCTGAAATTTCTGAAAAAAGTGAAAAAATCTGACGGGACAATAGTCCCGGTTCGTAATACGAACCGGGACTAAAGCCCCTCCGCCCTGCTGCCTCCGGCCGGGCCACGTGCCCCCCCACCCCCCCCCCCCCCCCATTAGTCCCGGTTCGTGTCCCAACCGGGACTAGCATTAGTCCCGATTTGCTAGTCCCGGTTGGGGAACCGGGACTAATGGCCCAAACCAACCGGGACTATAGGGGGGTTTTCCACTAGTGTATGTACCCAGTTTCCCTATGGAGCAATGCATCTAGCATACGACACAATGCCGGTTGTTGGGGGGTTTACCGGTTTCCCCAAATTAACCAAACCTTGTATGGTCAGTGCCTGAGTTGTCATGTTTTTCTTATAAACATGACCAATTATTCCATGAAAGACCGGTTTTTCTGTTAACAAACAACCTGCTAATGGTTGCTTCATACAAAAACTAGATACCCTGCATTTGACGTTTTTTAGGCCTGGAATTGACCTTCGATTGTGTAGCATGACCGGTTGCACATAGCGTCATTGTATAGTTCTGGGGTCGGGGCGCTACAAATTGGTATGAGAGCAGGACTGCCTGTAGAAAACCAGTTCTATTGGTCGATGTCGATTCTAGTGTTCGTGGAAAATTATTTATAACCTAAAAATGAGTTGAGAAAACCCTCTTATGATTCTTTTTACTTCTTACCCAATTCGCTCTATCTCTGAGTCATCTTACCTCTATTTGATTTAACGGTTCTTCTGCTTGTCTGGCGATTCAACAATTTAGGTTCACGGGGTGGGCTTCTACCTTTAGTTTACTGGTTAGCTCTGCTCGTCTGCCAAATCTAAAGCCCGAAGAGAGGAAGTATTGCGGTTCATCAAGACATTCCCTTGCTTTAGCCCAAGATCTTGAACCGAAGGTCCCGGATTGTACTAGACCTCTGGTGTAATGATTCGTGAGGGTTGTCCCCCTCATGAGCATTATGCTATTCGTGAGTCCCGGTACATGAAGCTGATCTTTAACCCAAGATCCTCCCCGTTGAATCCTGATGTTAATTGTCAAACCCTACATCAGGTTGGCCAAGTTTGAAGTTAGTCTTCAAGCTAGAGGTTGCCGCCGTAATTGTTTTGATCAACAATGCTCTTCTCTGTCACTAGCTTTAGCTAGACTCTCTGTCAGGGAACCATCTGGATCATGACCAGATTGGTCTTAGCGAGTTTTCCAGCAATGTCATGTTTCCTCCAATAACACTCGTTCGTGAAACCCTTTCGGCACTAGTTGTTGGAAGAGTGCTAACAATGGCTTCTGCAATCTCTTGGTATTGTTGTTAGCCTGTTTCTTACTCTTAACCTATTGCCTGACCACTGTCCGTTAGTGGACGGTCAGGTTATAACGTGCGTTGGTGAGTTCCGATGCAAGTTACTCTTGTGGTTCGTCAAGACATTCCACTTCGGGATGTCAGGAGAAACAAACTCCGGTACCTTGTCCATTTCTCGGCCAGGTCAAAGTATTGTAATTCGCGGAGTAAGAGCTTGTCTAGTTTTTGTTCCGTTCCACCTTGGAGTGTCACACTCTTTTATATCAAGAGGTCGTGCTTAGTCTCATGACTTACTTGATGAAGTGATGCTCTTACCCTTCCTTATCCATCTACCTCCGAGCTACTCGGGCTCGAGAATGTTGAGGATGCATATTGAGGTGGAAATCGAATATTCTTAGCAGTTGATATTGCTTTGAAACCCAAGGACCTTGTTGGCACCCTTAGCATGATTGGTAATCCGATCATCAAGTCGAGTTGTCGGAGCTGCCAAGTCCATTCGTTCAGGTGCACACCTTCGGTCAACGAGTTAGATTCATGTCGAAACTCTCAAGACCACATATTCTCCGTGAAAAGCAAGTTCCTCTCGCAACCAGTGACATATGTCGCCATGGGTCCGAGTGAAGTTCACTTTGTCTCTCGGTAATAATCACCAGTTGGTCATGCATGTGCGGATTGTGGTTGAGATGGTAGGTTGTTACCTCCAGTTCTCTAAATACGTCATGTATGCCACTGGCCGATTTGTCCTTGAATAGAAGAAGTTGTCAAACCTCGTCATCTTACCGGTGTTTCCCGATCAGGACCCAGTTGTGCTTCATTGCTTGGAGTTCATGCTGGTTCAGTTGAAAGTGCATGGTTGCCCCCATGCATAGTTTTGGTAATTAATGAGAATCTCTATGGACTAATATTTGCATTGAGCTATATTTGTAGGTGTCAATTAGCTTGCTTGTCTCCATGTGTTGGAGTCAGGGTCTTGCTTGTTCTCCATGTGTTGGAGTCAAGGTTAAGGGAAGAAGATCATTTGTTGATCAAGGCCAAAGTGTTCGTCATCAAGATAAAGGCCAAGTGAAGATATGCCGAAATGGTGCTTCTCCCATCTTGGTGTATGGGGGAGCCACATGTGAATCTTCACCAATCAAGGCGCAATCAAGAAAGGTGGTTCGTCTTGAGGAGATGAAGATAGTCTTCATCGACCACAAGTGGATTAATGCGCAAGACAAAGGTATGATCTTGATAGGGTTTCTATTTTACCGGTCTCATGATGTTTAGTGAGAGATCGGATTATAGGATAGATAGCCGTACTATCAAGAGGAGCTCTCGACCGAGTATCGTGATCGTATCGTCGTAGAGAGCACAAACCTTTGCATCCTTGCAATCATCTTTATTGGTTCTTATTTGGCTTTTATCCATGTGAGAATTTAGAGCTTGTGTTCATCTCCATACCAAGCTCTAGTTCACCAAAAACGGATTTAATGAATATCTTCTTGCGTTTTTGGTATTGGAGGTTTTACCGGTTTTGGTTTTGAGGTCAAACTCTCTCCTTATATTTTCCTCCTCACATGATAGACTATGATGTGTATATGCATGATCTTGTAGGGCTTGTGATTATCTTCGAAACAAGCCCAAGATCATAGAAAACGGAGTCTTGATGAAAAGCTTGTGCGTTTTCGGTGTTGGAGATTTTGCCGGTTCATACGCTTGGAAAGGTCTCACCATTCCATCCCTCCGCACACTCTCCTTTGCTTGTTTTTGGGTAAGCTCTTGTTGTCCTCTTTCCAACAAAATTGGATTCACTCGATTCGGACTTCATTTGCAAAAGTTATGGCAGTTCTGGTTTTCTCTGTTTGGATCTACCCCGGAGAGGGTCCGGAGTCTCCGGTCACACCGGAGTCTCCGCCCCTAAGGACCCGGAGTCTCCGGTCCCTCTTTTTCGCTGCCATTTGTGTCTGCTGTGGTGCGGTACTGCATAGGGGTCCGGAGTTCCCCCAGAGAAGGACCGGAGTCTCTGGCCCACCGGAGTCTCCGGCCCAAGGACCCGGAATCTCCGGCCCTCATTTTTCTCAGCCCATTTGCATCTGTATGGTGCGCCTCTGGATAGGGGTCCGGAGCTCCCCCGAAGGGTGCCCGGAGTCTCCGGCCTGGCCGAAGTCTCCGGCCCCAAGGACCGGAATCTCCGGCCTCCCCGATGACCCAGCAGGCCGGAGTCTCCAGTCACTTACCCCGGAGTCTCCGGCCTGGACAGGCTCCAACGGCTAGTTTTTGGGGGAGGCTATAAAAAGCCTCCTTCCCCCCCCCCCCCCCCAAACCTGGTTACACACCTTGCTCACTTGTTCTTGCTCTTCCCCTTTGTTCTAATCCTTGTGAGCTTGATTCCTCTCTTCCCCTCCAATGATTCTTGCCCAAATTTAGGGTTTCAAGAGAGGAGATCTAGATCTACCATTCCACCAATCAAATTCTCCTCTAAGTGAGGGGAACCTTGTGGATCTAGATTTGGGGTTGCTTTGTGTTCATCCCCTTTGTTCTTCCTCTCTTATTCCCTCCATAGCATTAGTTGCTTTGGTTGGAATTTGGGAGTGAAGGATTTGAGCACTTTGTGTGCTCTTGCCTTTTTGCATTTGTTGCATCGGGTTGCTCTCTCCACGGTGATACGTGAAGTTGAAGGTTGAGAAGCTTGTTACTCTTGGGTGCATTGTGTTCCCAAGAGCTTGTTGCCTCTTGGGTGCATCGTGTACCCTAGACGGTTGGAGGTGCCGCGAAGACTTCGAGTTGTGAAGCTTCGGCACGAATTTGGGAGCCCCCAATTGAGTTGTGGGTGTGTGCCCCAAGAGAAGTTGTAAAGGGCTCCGGAATCCGCCTCGAAGGATTCCGATAGTGGAAGGTGAACCAAACCTTTGGGTGCGGTTCATCGGAGAATAGGGTGAGGCCTTTGTGGCATCTTGAGTAGGCCTCTTGTGGCGAGCTCACACCCCTCCAACGAGACATACTCCCTTAACAAGGAGGAACTCGGGAATAAATCCTCGTCTCCGCGTGCCTCGGTTATTTCTATACCCGAGCTTTTACTTATGCACTTTACTTTGTGACAGCCTTCGTGCTTGAAGTTCATATCTTGTTATCACCTTGTTGCTTTCCTTACTTAGCATAAGTGGTTGGTGCACTTTAGGTAAACCTAGTATTTTAGGTTGTTGGCTTGTTAATTTAAACACATAGTTTTATTCCGCAATTATCAAGCCCCTAAATAGAAAAAGTTTTAATCACCTATTCACCCCCCCCCCTCTAGGCGACATCTCGAGCATTGTTTGTTCTTTCATCAGTTTCCTCTTCGTAGTTGTGACCCCATGGAACTCGCGATCTAACCGTGTTCTAGAGCTTGACACTGTAGCCCATGTCATGAGAAACTAATGACCCTACCTTCTGCTAACTTTCGCAACCTCCCCTTCGGACCTGCTAAGCCTGAAGTGTCTGTACACCTACCCAAATCTGAACCTCAAGCAGAAATGATGCTTGGTGGTTTACCAAGAGCATGACCTAGGCCTATTAGTAACCCCGACAAGTTCGGTGTTGTGGTTCGCGCACCTCACTGGAAGGTCTACTGGCGAAATCTCTTAAATCTTTAAAATCAACCACTATCCCTGAGGATCTTGTGTGACTTATTCTAGGAGTTTAACCATATGGTCTTTTCTCTATCTTCAAGTACGACCTTCGCTTGAGGATTGATTGAAGGCTTTTCCGAAGCCTGAGTGTGATATCCAGAACCTCAAGGAGAACATTACCACGGAATTGCTAAATATCTATCGGTCATTTCCCCTACTCCTTGTATCTTGGGAATAGCTCGTGTATAAGGTTTGATCTCTTTATCTAATGGTGGACCAGTGCTATATCCTTCCTCCTCGCGGTGCTCCAAATCTCTACTGGCTACACCTCAGGGTGGTTTGAAGTGATGTCTTGGCCTTGGACAAAGATCCTGAACAACGTGATCGGTTGTCCTATCCTCGGCTCGACCTTTGTTTGGTCAAGTCGTTCCTAGTTTCCTCAATGGCTTATGGTTTTGGGCAAGATTCATTTTGTCTGTCACTTTAAGCTATCTTCTGTTCTTCCCGCCGCATCGACATGTCATGCTGGTTATCTTAAGTTCTGCCACAAGGAAGATCATCGTGGGACCGAGAAGATCGTGGGAGATACGTGTAGTCACGTGTCCCTCCTCTCTACTTCTACTCTAGAATATCGGGACGAGATTCCTGTAAGGGGGGTAGATTTGTAACAGTCCCAGTTTAGTACCCTAAAATATGGGCCAAATTTTCACTTTTTTCTTTGCAACATTGCATCATGGCATCCTTTTAAATTGCTAACTTAAATAAAGCAACAATTGGAAAACATTAAAAGGGGAGCAAAACCTTCCCAAAACTCCAACTTGGTAAAATTGTTCAAATTGGCAAAACCAAATATTCTTGAGCTTCTATATTTGTCCAGCAAGTTTCCACAAATTCAAATATGAAAGTTGCAGGGGAAATTCATTTATCAAACTTAACAAATTAAAAGGGACCCCAAATGCCTATGAGCATTTCTAAATTAATTTACACATAAAAGGTTTTCCAAATGGGCTGAAAATTTTATAGCAGCTTCTTAAGATAATATACAAGCTAGGTGAATTTTTCCATAATTTTAGAAATTGTCTAAGTGCCCCTTTTAAATGCTTTGAGCTGCTAGAATTATTGAAAACAGAAAAACAGAAAATAGAAAAAGGAGCCATGGGGTTACCTGCAAAATGGCCGTCGTCTTCGCGCTGTAGCGCCATGGCTGTAGCGAACGAGCGCGACTCGCTCGTCCCCGCTGCACCCTCTCGCTGGGTCGAGGACCTGGTGGATAAGAAGGCCACCTCGGCCGCCTCTCTCTCCCCCCTAGCCCATTTTCCCCCGTGCCCTAACCCTAACCCTAGCGGCGCCATGGCCGTAACCTAGCTGGAGCCGCCGCCGCATCGCCGTCGACCCCGACCGTCTCAGGGCAAGCCGAAGGCACCAGGAGCTCCGCCGTGATCTCCTCTTCTTCCTCGCCCACGGAATCGAGCCGGGAAGCTCGGGCTCGTCGTCTTCGTCCTCTTCTTCCCCGCCTCCGACCGACGACCACCGGGACGATTGCCGCCGTTGCAGTCCACCTCCGCCTACGCCGAGCACACTCACGCGTCGAGGGTGAGAGCGCCGTCCTCCTGGACCCCTTTTTCCTCTCCCTCTCCCTCTGGTTCACCCTAGTGCCGTAGGCCGAACCACCGCCGCCGCCGTAGCTCGTCGCCGGAGCACACCCCGGCGACCATTAGGTCCCTCGCGCCGCCACTAGCTCCCTCACGACGTGCCGAGCATAATGCGCCCCCTCTCGGGCTCCCGCGAGCAACCATACGACAGATCGGTGCGCGGCCGTGCTGTCGGTCACCGCCGCGCTCGCGCCGGTCCTGGCACGCGCCACGGTCAAACCTGACCGTGGGCCGCCTCGCCCACGTGGATGCCAGCGTGGCAAAGGGCCCGGGCAGTCAGTGGCTGTGGCTAGCCCACCGCCCGGTGAAAAAGGGTTCGGTGAAAATTTCTGGAATTAAATAAAAAAGACAGAAAAATAATTCAAACTTTGAAATTCAATAACTTTTGAACCACAACTCAGAAAAATGCAAACAATATGTCAAAATGCTCAGAAAAATCATATCTATTTGTTAGTGTCATTTCTATGATCAACCAAAATTATTAATTTGCCTTTAATTAATAAATACTAAAATGGCAGAATTAAATCAATGTTTAGAAAATTCATAACTTGAAAAATACTTATCCAAAAATTATAAATGAGGTATCAAAATATTCAGTAACTAATGAACTACAAGTTTATGTCATTTGAGATAGTTGTAGAATTAATTTTAGTGCTGTTTATAAACTTTAATTAAAAGGGCAGATTTAAATCACATTTTGGGAAATTCATAACTTGATAAATAATGACTCAAAAATTATGTTTAATAGCCCAAAATGATCAGCAACTCGAGGGCTGTTTAGCTATGTTAAGTTCACAGCAGGAAAACAACTCTTACTTTGATGTCATTTTCGAAATGGTTAAAATGATTTAAATTGAATAACCGTTTAAATCACCATTTCTTCATCGTTAATCGAAAAATTGCAAACGAAGTACCAAAATGATCAGTAGAACAATATCTATCTAATAATGTCATTTTCTTGCATGTAGAACTCATATTTTAGTACTGGACATTTTGGGTAAATGCTTAATTTGCTAAGTTAAATATGGAGTTATAACCCGTTAATTGCGATAATTATTTTAAGGGTTCCATTTAACTTGTGGGACATGCCCAAGACCATTTCAGTGAATAATTTGACCATCTCATCATGAGTGTACATTGCACCTTTTGTATTCGTGTTATTTATTTTCGTTTCCTGTTATTGTTTGTGTATAGGTAGATTCAGGAGTCGAGGTTCCATCACAATACCTCGACGATCAGCGCGACCAGCATTATCAGCAAGGCAAGAGATAACCTAACCTTCTTGGCATATATCATCCTATTGTTTCACAAGTATTTTCTCCACCATAATATTGCATTCGATTCCAATGTCAACTTTTGATCAAGATATAGAGTATCCTATGATATGCATTGTCCCCTAAACCATTACATGTCTCCCGTCCTAATAACCATAGGTTGATGTGATGGCCTGAGATACTTTATAATTGTTGTATATATGCTTAGTTATGCTTAGCCATGCTTAGTCGAATGCTATATTGTCCGGTGTTTAAATTCCATAATTATGATGTTGATGGAATGTTCGGACATGGTGGTTACTTGTGGTACTTAATTAAAATGCTTAAAAGGTTTGGATGAGTTGCCATCGGGGTTATGGTGTTTTGCCTCATCCTTGTCGCCTAGGTGCGAGTTCTTTACCTCTTGAACCAAGACGAGCGTGCTTCCATTGGTGGGGGTATGGGCTCCTTACTAACTGAATAACTTGTGCGGGCGTATCCAAGGGTCCTCTAGTTTGCTATTTCCATTTGCGGGTGAGTGTGTGGGTGGAAAAAGGAACGATGAGGATGGTGGTGTTTAGGAAGTGGCGATGGGGGCAGGGGCTGAAATAGGCTGGGTAAACTTGTCCTGTCGCCACAGATGACTCTTGGATAGTCTCATGCGAGGTAAAGGTTTAACCGCGCCCACTTGCCAGCTTTCCCCGGAAGAGAGCTAATCAGGCGAGCCGGACGGTACCAATGGGTAAATTAGTACACCCCTACAGGGTTTAATCTTTTTGAAAACCCGTGTCCGCGGTTATGGACGACTTAGGAATGGACGATAAGATCATAGAGAACCTGAACATAATTAATTTATTTGGCAGCTAGAGGTTGCAACTCAACGTGTGTTAAAAGGTTCATTTCCTCGAGGGTGATTCGAGGGAGTGCCTTGGAGGTGACGAGTGTTGTTTCTGGTTATTAATGGTTCGATGAGAACCAAAGATGAAAATTTACTATCTTACCCCTTTTATGAAAACATTCTGAGTAGTCGATGCCATGAGTCATTTATGTCTTTCAAAAAGGAAAACTAGCTTTATGCAAATTAACTACTATATAGCTTAGAGCCTCCGTCATCATTGGGCCTATATCGCCCTACTAAACTTGCGAGTACGTCGTACTCAGTCTCTCCTTGTTGATTATTAATTGTTTCAGAGGAGGACGATACCGAGCAGATCGGTGGGTTCTTCGTGGACATCGACGAGTAGTATGGGGTTCCCAAGTGGCAGCTTGGGACGTCTTGGAACAGGCTGGCTGGGATATGTTATTGTAGGCCTCTTAGGTCATAATTTGGATCTTGTTGTTAGACAACTATATTTGCTTCCGTATGATGTAATGTTGGGTCTGTGATGTGTTATTTGCTATCTTTCTCATTATATGAGTTGAATTATGATCTCTTTGTGTCGTAGAATCTGTGATGTGCCAGTTGTTCCGCAGTCTTGATCTCTCTATTATGCATGATAGCTATGTCTGAGCTTATGGCATGATCAAAGTGTTGCGTTGCCGATGATCCATTCCGAGCACGCCTGCCAAAGGCTTTGGCCTGGGATTGGTAACCCCGATAACCTTCGATTGTGTAGCATGACCGGTTGCACATAGCGTCATTGTATAGTTCTGGGGTCGGGGCGCTACACCAGAGAGACAAATCAGCCACCCTATTCAGTCTCTCTATCTCTCTCTCTCACCGCGGTCACCCCATTCCTTTAACCGGAGGAAAACCAGCTCACATGTTCCGGAGGTCGCGCCGCAGAGCCACCCTTCCTTTCCTTGGGCGTTTTACAAGTCATTCATGTAATTGTATTGAGCCTATTTTTTAATTGTTGTGTGAGGGAGCCCGGATGTGAGCACTTTAAAGGTTGTACTCCATCCGACCCGCAAAGATTGGCGTGAGCGGTATAGGAACTTGTACAAGCTTAGTATAGTTTTCACGACAACCTTTTCCGACCGGAGGGTAGTACCATCTTAAAACGAGCTATTGAGTTTAATAAAGGAAAAAAATCTCTCAAACAGACTCTAGGAGGTTTTTCTTTGTGGAGCTAATTATCTTGGGAGAATGGGCCATCTGTATCTGTATGAAAAAATTGCTTTAATCTTTCAGTATGACAAACCCAATCTTCTGTAGATGCAAAGATTTATTCACAGAGGAGCTTAATTGGATTTAAGTTGCATGCTTCTACGACGGCTTATGCTCTCTTCTCTTCATGGATAGATAGCTTTATTTAATCTTCTTTTTTCTATAAATTATTGTACGTCTGTAACTCAAAAACCAAAAACATAAATATCAGCGGTAGAATACTACTCCCTCCGATTCAAAATAAGTGTCGGTGATTTAATATGAATTTTGTACTAGAGACTAGTACTAAATCTCCGACACTTATTATGGATCGAAGGGAGTACTATTTTTCGTCAAAAAGGGATTAGTGAACCTCCTGAAACATGAACCACCCGTACATGGATCTGGAATAATATGCCCTTTGTTTTTCACAGCCCAGAAAATAATTTAGGGCTCGTTTAGCTGGTTTGGTTTTCTAAAACTATAGTATTCGGGAACCAGAGTATTCCACTGCTAGGCAAGAGAATACTTTGATTTAGAAAAAGAGGACAAGTGTGAAGTTTCCAATATTGCAAAAAACTACGTTCTTGGAGGATACCATACCACAGTATCTTAACAGCAATTTTCGTTGCCTCCTGTAACAGACACAGCTTTGTAATGAAAAATACGAAGAATTTTTTCACTTTTTGCATTCTTGTTTGCATCATGGCATCCATATGAATTTGCTTCTCTAACAAACCAACATATGCAAGCAATTAAAATGGGGAAGCCCAACCTTCCCAAAACCTCCAACCCAAATGCAATGCCCAACTTGGCAAAAACTAAATAAACTTCTAAATTGTTTATGAAGTTCCAAGTTTGCATTTTACCACCAATTCTCAATTTCGAAATAATTGTCAAATAAGAAATGAACATGAGAATTCAAATTGGCTTAATTCAATTTCTATTTTTGAAACCAAATTAAACTTTCCAAAAATTCAAACTAAAATCATGGGGAGCTTCAATGTTAATTTTAGAACCTCCATGAATATTTTCAGTATTTTTGGAAATGTTTAAGTGCTTCAAATAAATACAAATTGAAAATTGTCAAAAATGACTATATTTAAAAACTATGAACAAAGGTTGGCCAAAACATTTTATTTTGCCTCACAAATTTTTGTGGATCACCTAAAGGTTAAGTGGAGCCCACTTGAATTTTGTGTAATTTATAAAAATGGTTTAGGTCCTAAATAAAATCCACTAAACTGCCTCAGGACCTTTTTGCAATTTATAAAAAATTGTTGCCAGGGGTTCCCTGGAAAATTTTCTTTTCCTCTCCACAGTGGCCGAAGGCACTGGCACCATGCCGCCGGCCATGCCGCCGTGCCCCCACCCGTGGTCGTCGTCCACTCGTCCCCCGTGGCCAAGACGCCCACGACGAGGACCCCCACCTGCTCCTCACCCCGTTCCGCACTTGCCCGCTCCCTCGCCACGTTATCTTTCCCCTCCGAGCTCCTGCCGTCCCCGCCATGCTTGCCGAGCTTGCCGCTGACGATTGGGGCCGCCCCATGCAGATCGACAGGCACCAGCTCCTCCGCCGCGTCTCCTTCTCCCTCCCCGCCGGTAGAATCAAACCGGGGAGGCCCGTAGCTGACGTCCGCGTCCGCGATATCTTCCCCGCCTCGGCCGAGCTCTGCCAACCCAAATCCGTCGCCGCCGGCCAGCCCCTCGCCGCACCACCACGCACGCGTGCTTCCGGGTAAGCTGGCCTCCCTTTCGCGCGTTTCCCCGCTCCCTCTCTCCCTCTCACCGGCGCTCCACCGTCGCCGTCGGACGCCGGCGTCACCGTCCCGTGCGCCCGGCCTCGGTCCCAGCTGGGCCGGCCTGAGGCCAGAAGCCTCGGGCTAGTGCCCGGCCTGGACACTCGGCCTGGGCCGGCACGAGGCCTGAGGCTTCGGGCACCCACCCGGCCTCCTCGCCCGGACTGGGCCGGCCAAAGGCCGGTTGCTTCGGGCCCGTGCCCGGCCTGCAGCCCGGCCAGGCCGACCTAAGGCCGTCCTGTCTGTCTGTTTAAAATTTTCTTTTTGGAAAATAAAAATCAAATTTGAATAATTCATATCTTTTCAAATAATGATCCAAATGTGACAAATCAAATATCAAATTGATCAGGAAAACAAACTCTACAAGATGGAATCATTGAAACATTCTTTTGAATTTCTATTCTTGCTGTTTACTTGAGAATTCCTAAAATGGTATAAATAATACCTAAATTGGAAGAATTCATAACTTGTGAAATATTTAATAAAAAATTGTGAGTAAAATATCAAAGTGATCAACATGCCAAATGCTTTCATCCCATGCTAATATCATGGCACGATGACAAATATTTATGTGATATTATTCTTTAATTGATTAAAGGAAATAAATTCGAGTAATTAATTAATTCGCTATTTATTCTTCGGTACTCAGAAAATTACAAATAAGGTACCAAAATGATCGGAAGAACAAAACCTACTTAATCATATCATGTTCATGCATATTTGAGCCACTTCTATAATAATGTGATAATGTATGAACACCGTGGTCATTAAGCTAAATATGGGGTTGCTACCAAATAATTGCACTAATTATTTGGCTCTCCATTTAATTTTGCTATTTAATTTATATAATGATATCCTTGCATGAAATTGACATGTCATCATGTGATTGAGCATTGCACTTGTCCTCGTGTGATTTATTTGTTCTTTGTGTTACTTTTGGGTATCGATAGATTCCGGAGTCGAGGTTAACGCTACCTACCCCGACGAGCAGTACTACACGCCCCGGCAGCAAGGCAAGAGATAACCTAACCTTCTTGGCATTTAGAATCCTACTGTTTTATAAACTTATTTTATCCACCATAATATTGCATGCGATTCTAATGTCACTTTTGATCAAGTACTAGAGTATCCTATGAATGCATGTTTCTCCCCGAACCATCACATGTTTCCCCACCTATGAACCCTAGGTTGATGTGTTGGCCGGAGACAAAAGACATAATTGTGGTATATCTATATGATTCGTGATGCTTAGCCATGCTTAGTTCTTAATATAGATGTCCGTTGATTTAAATTCCATAATTATGATGTTGATGGAATGTTCGGACATGATGGTTACTTGTGGTGGATAATTAATTTGCTATAAGGCTTGGATGAGTTGCCATCGAGGATGGTGTTTTGCCTCATCCTTGCCGCCTAGGCTGAGAGTGCTTTTAGCTAGAACCAAGAACCGAGCGTGCTGCCACTGGTGGGTGTATGGGCGCCTTACTGACCAAATAATTTGTGAGGGGCTTGTCAAGGGTCCTCTAGTTTGCTATTTCCATTTGCGCGTGAGTTGTGTGGGTTGAAAAGAAACGAAGAGGACGGTGGTGTTTAGGATGTGGCCGCGGAGCAGGGCGTTGGAGGAGCTGAACCTGTCCTTCCGCACACTGATGGCCCTTGAGTAAGCCTCATGCATTGTAAAGGTCTAACCGCGCCCACTCGCCGGCCTTCCCCGGAAGAGGGCCAATCAGGTGAGCCGGACGGTACCAATGCGTAAATGGTACACCCCTGCAGGGTTAAATCTTTTCGAAAAGCCGTGTCCACGGTTATGGACAAACTCTTGGGAAAGGCGGATTAGCTCATAGAGAACTTTAACCTAATTGATATGGCAGCTAAAGGTTGCATAATCAACTTGTGATAAAGGTTCATTTCCTCGAGGGTGAGTCGAGGGAGTGCCTTTGGTGGAGATGAGTGGTTTGGCTACAAGTTGGTTCGATGAGAACCGAAGATGAAAAGTTTACTCTCTTATCCCCTTTATGAAAAATATTCTGAATAGACGATGCCTTGTGTCTTGTTATATCTTTTAAATGGAAATCTAGCTTTATGCAAAATAGCTACATCATACAGCTTTAGAGCCTCCGTCAGCATCGGGCCTATATCGCCCTACTAAACTTGCGAGTACGTCGTACTCAGTCTCTCTTTGGTGCCTTTATATTTGTATTTCAGAGGAGGACGACACCGAGCAGCTATGTAGGTTCTTCGTGGACGTCGACTAGTAGTCCGGGGTTCCCAGGTGGCAGCTTGGGACCGTGGAACAGGCTGGCTGGGATTCGTTTATCTGTAGGCCTCTTAGGCCATATTTGCATCTTGTTGTTAGACAACACTACCCATTTCCGCTTGATCTACTGATGGATCTGTGATCCCTTTTGTGTGTAATATTTGTATCTTCTCTTATATGAGTTGCTATATGCTTTTGTGTCGTAGAGTCTGCAATGTGCCAGTTGTTCCACAAGTCTCGGTCTCTTAACTATACGTGATAGTGATGTCTGAGCTTATGGCATGATCGAGTTGTTGTGTGCCGATGATCCATTCCGAGCACACCTGCCAAAGGTTTTAGCCTGGGATTGGTAAATCCAGTAACTTTCGATTGTGTAGCATGACCAGTTACACAACGTTTCACTGTATAGTTCTGGGGTCGGAGCGCTACACCTCCAAACACCTCAAAGTATTTGATACCACTTATGAACTTGTCTAACATATGGGAAGACGTAAAATACGTGTAATGAGGAGCAGAACTCTGAATCCGGTACTATAGTGCAACTGCAAGTGCAACAACCGCATTAAGAAAATGAACTTTAGTTTTTGCTTGTAGTAGTACAACTGGATTAGCATGACCAAGTCCTAGCCAAATGGTATGTTGGCATATGAATTCATATGATTTTTTTGTGTTACCACTGTAGCCAAATGATTTTTTTTTTTTGAAAGCCGGTGATTCACACTTTTGGGCTGGCCTAATGGCGACGAAGAAGTTCTTCTTCCCATATGGCGCTTTTTCCATTAAGGATGGTTCGGAGATAAGATTCTGGAAGGATAAATGGTTAGGCAACACCACACTCCGAGAGCAATATCTAGCTTTATATAATATTGTCCTTGGTCGTCATAAGAGCGATACTCTCGCTAAGGTGATGGAGAATTCTCCGCCCAATGTGACGTTCCGAAGAGATTTTGTGGGTCCCAGGTTAGCATCCTGGAATGAGTTGCTACAACGTTTGGCTGTAGTTAACCTCATGGATGGCACCGACGAGTTTCAGTGGAATTTACATGTTAATGGTAAATTCTCAGTGGACTCTATGTATAAGTCTCTCATACGGCCAGATTTGCTTGTGGATAATAACCACAAAATTTGGAAGATGAAGATCCCACTCAAAAATAAAATTTTTGCTTGGTATCTTCGTCGTGGGGTAATTCTAACTAAAGATAACCTTGTGAAACACAATTGGCATGGGAGTAAAAAGTGTGTCTTCTGTCACAAGGACGAGACTATTAAGCACTTATTCTTAGAGTGTAGATTTGCGAGTTCTATATGGTCAATCATCCAGATGCGTTCTAACTTATTTCCACCACGTAGCATTGCTAATATTTTTGGTAATTGGCTAAATGGTGTGGACAATAGGCTAAAACGACGTATTAGGGTGGGAGCGATAGCCGTTATATGGTCGTTTTGGCTGTGTAGAAATGACAAGGTTTTTAATGATAAGAATTCGTCTCTCATGCAGGTGATCTGCACTGCTACTCTTCATTTGTGGTCTCCGTTGCAACGTATGGAGCATCGCGACCTTTTTACGGAGGTGTGTATAAGTCTGGAGGGAACGGCGAGAGACTTTTTATCCCAACATGGATGGCAGCATAATTTGCGGATCGGCCCTCCACCACCATAGGCGTGTTTACAATTTCTCATTCTGATATGTAACTCGCCTTGTTTTAATTTTACACTTTTGTTGATGACTTTTAGCTGTGTGCATCCTAGCTATGCAGAGGCCGGGTGTAATACTTAAACTTTTAAGTAATAAAAAGCTCACTTTATCAAAAAAATACAACTTGCAGCAGCTTCGACTAATTGCTCCGGCTACATACACAGTATTTCTGCCCATCTTTCTGATGATTGAGACCAGGGCCGGCCCTAGAGGGGGGCTATAGGGGCAGCCGTCCCGGGTCCAAGAAATTTGGGGGCCCTCTAGATTTATGTATACAGTATATGGCATGTAGAAAAAATAAATGACAAAGATACTATTCTATGGACCCTGGCTGGCTCCGAGCTAGTAATGGGTTGACTGGGCTTTTTGTCTCCGCTCCGCTCACTTCGGCAGTCGATCGAACATGACAGTTAATTAGCGACCGAGACATCGAGTCAATCGAACGTGCTAGTCAAGGACACAAATCGCTAGATTAGATTTAATAACTGTTCACTAGACGGTCGTCCGATCAAAACGAAAACCAGGAGATCTCTGCTCTCTCTCATCTCGCCCGCACCCACGCGTTAGCACATCTCAATTGACGATGGGTTCCTGTATTTCCGATTCCAAGTGCCGCGCCGACGTACCAGGTAGATTGATTGATCGATCGATCTTCTCTTATTTTTTTAGTATATGTGGTTTATGTATGCCCTAATTTTGATTACAAATACTTTTTTATTTGCAGAATTATTATGAAGGCTTTATCCGGTGCTGCAAAAAGGAAAAGGGCAAAAGATGAACATACATTCATAGATTTATAGAGATTATCTATTCACAAATTTTTGAAGAGTAATACAAGCACTTCAAAAAATCGAGACGAGTTGGCGCTAATTCTTATGGGGGAACAAAGTAATATTAATCTAGAAGATGAGATCAATATAGAAGACAACGTCAACATTAACGCGGATGATAACAATGTGAGTGATCATGAGCACGTATTTAACAACGTCTCTCTCTTGATTTCTATTTCGCTGACACACATATATGCTCACTTATTTATAAGGGGTCCAAAAATTTATTTTTGTCCCGGATCCTCGAAATCTCAGGACCGGCCCTGATTGAGACGCAAGCGTGTTGAGACTTAACAAACCGATGACTCTGACATTTAAGTTCAAAAACAAACTGATGAGGCTGACACTTCGACGTACGAATGAAATAAAAACAAACAAAAACGTAGAGTGACCAGCACGTTCTGGCCTTCTGGGAACCGCGGTTTAACTGCAAATTGCAGAATTCTTTGTATTAACAAACGAGTTCAGTAGTTGCAAGGATTAGCTTAAGCGCAAGTAGTAAGATTGTACTCCTACGTATGACTAAGTCCCAGAAAACATGGCAGTTGGTGAGTTGACTACCACCTTATATAAACGGCCAGGAAGCGGACGGGCTCTGCAGAAGTTCAGAAAGCGTCCTCTGCTCTGCACACGGAAGTCTCCGTCCACCCCAAGTCCAAGGGAGGGTGTCATACGCTCACAATGTCCAAGGTAATTCGCGATCATATTCTTCGCTTTGCTTCTATTTCTTCTGTCGAACAAATTTGAAATGCTTGTGTTTTCACTCCCTGCAGAAGATTGTGATCAGAGCTGACCTCATCGGCAACAAGTGCAAGAGCAAGATCTTGTCAACTGTTGCCAAGCTCCAGGGTACCTCTCCTCCTTCTAGCCTACATCTATCTTACATTCATCCCTCTCCACTAGTCCAGTGTTGTTTACCCAATGTATGTCATTTCCAGAGATCAAGTCCATTGACATCGATCAGGACAAGTGTACGCTGACGGTGATCGGCACTGTCGACCCGGTGCGCGTCGTGCAGAAGCTCAGGAAGAAGCGCTTCCCCGCGATGGTCGTCAGCGTCGAGGACGACAAGCCAAAGGAGCCGGAGAAGAAGGACCCCTGCCAGGAGGCCTGCGAGAAGGCGTGCAAGGAGAAGTGCGAGAAGATTTGCAGCTGCAACGAGGGGCCGTCGTACGGCTACACGCCGGGCTGCTACGCCCAGCCCAACGGCTACGGCTATGGCGTGCGAGCCCCGGCGATGGGATATGTCTGCTACGAGGAGAGCTCACCCAGAAGCGGAGGACAATGCGTCATCCAGTAGCCATGGTCCATGGATTCGTCCCGTCCTGCAAGTTTCTGCAGGAGCATGTATGGCGGTCTGCCTTCAGACTGTGTGTGTTTAGTCCATGCTCTGCTTCCGCCGTCGTTGGAGTCTGCTTTTCGTACAGTGATATGTTTTCCTTTCGTCTGTAAGAACGACGGCTTCAGCATGGTTACTTGGGATTTGATGCTTCAGCTTGTCTACTGTAAATAAACATGTCGGCCAACACTTTTTTCTCAATACATATGTGCTACTTGCAGCAAACTGAAGATATGAAGAGTCGAGCTTAATTTGCATGCGGCATCTACTGTTTGACTTGGCATCTGGACCAGAAGCATTGTAGCTCAAGTTTCAAAAAAACAAAAAACATTGTAGCTCCACTTTCGTAATCAAATAGGACGAAAACGAAACCTACCTATGTATCCAGTTTCCTTATGACGTAATGCATCTAGCATACGACACAATGCCGGTTGTTGGGGGGTTTACCGGTTTTCCCCAAATTAACCAACCTTGTATGGTCAGTGCAGTTGTCATATTTTTCTTATATATAAACAGGACCATTCATTCCACGACAAGACCGGGTTTTCTGTTAATAAACAACCTGCTAATGGTTGCTTCATAAAAAAAAACTAGGTACCCTGCATTTGACGTTTTTTAGGTGAATGATACAGAAGGTAGTTCTCTAGATCATGTATATATTGTGGTTTACAGTTCAGAAGTGTTTCGGACTGTATAATCTGTCTACTGCGATATGGCAAGCAAAAGGAACTTCCCAAAATTTGGCAGACACAAGGCAGTGTGCATTCTGTCAACTGCTGAATCCAAGTAGAGTGACTCAACTGGATACAGAAAACCGCCCAGAAAGATGGGTGCACTGGTAATAGGAAATCACAGAAGTTGAAGGATCATTGATTAGTTGTGTCCAAGGCAACACATATATTTTTTTCCCGATATCTTATCTATTACCGTTTTCTGTTCAAATAAAAAAAATGCTGAATTACAAGGTTACTAATGCAGGGTGTGGGTCATAAATCTGTAGGCTCAAAACTCTTCGCTGCATTTATGAACTTAACATTGATTACATCAGGCTATCCAAAACAAAACATTGATTGGTACTCCAGAAAATAAAAGTGAACTACAAGTCTACAAGCGATGATAAACATCGATCATCATTGCATCTCCAGATCAATGTTCATCTCTAACCTTATGACAACTACAGGCAACTAAGCTAGACCCAAATGACCAAATGTATATTTAGAAGCTTACAAATCACGTATGTATAACTTCACAACTCTAGAGAGAAAAGGCAACCTAGGAAACAGCACAATCCAAACTAATCAGCCTTCAGATGACCTGAGTTCTTCTAGCACCGTGGTGACCTGCTCCCGGACAAGCTCAATCCTCTTCAGATAGACCTCTAGCTCCAAAATCTGCTGCTGCCTCCACTTCTCACCACTGGGCACCACAGGGTTCAGTCCGGCCGCCCCAAAACCGAGGCCAAGAATGTCGGCTCCACTAACGCCCCCAAACCCCATGCCCAAACCCAATCCCAGTCCGGTCTGCCCAGCCACGGTGACGGAGCTGATGAGTTCCTTCAGTAGCGGTGACAGGATGCCCCGGACATCGTCTTCAGTTGGACCATTGGCTGTCACCGGAGCTGGCACTGGTGCCGGCAGCGGAGGTGGGGGTGCAATCAACGGCACAGAATTCTCCAATGCAGCAACAGCCGGCTCTTGAGCAATATTATCGGTTAACATGAGCGCCGGAGTTGCAGGCATTGAGGAGGGTGCCTCCATCTCTTGCGCCGTCCTCCTCCTTCCACGCCGCGAGCCCCTGCCCCTGGGCGTGTGCGCAGACGCGCTTCCACCACCACCACCACCACCTTCGTCAACTGCGTCAGGCTGCGCCATGGCGGCGGCCGCCGCCGCCTCTGCGGGGTTGATGTCGTCCTCGTCGGAGGCGTCGCCTCCTCCGGCGGCAGCGTCGCGCTTGAAGGCCGGGCGCCAGATGTGGCGCGCGACGTCGTAGATGGCGCCCTCGTGCGCGCTCCTGAAGGCGAAGGCGCCGCCCTGGGCGAGCATGCGGTTGGCGCAGACGCGGTACTTCTTCTTGAGGCGGCGCAGCTTCTCGATGAGCTGGTTCTTGGAGAAGTCGAAGGAGAGCCTGCGGCGGATCTCCTCGTAGAAGGGCCCCGTGTCGTACTGGTGCGACGCGAAGGCGGTGCCCCGCCGGGACGTGAACTCCAGGAAGCCGCGCAGGATGAGCAGCTCCTCCTCGTCCGTCCACAGCCGCTGGAACAGCCGCCTCGAGTCCTCCGCCGCACTCGCCTCCTGCGCCTGGGAAGGCGGCGGCGGCGGGATTGGGCCGGCTGTTTCGGGGGCGGCAGCGGGGGCTGGATGAGGGGCCTGGGTGTCGGGGAGGAGCGGTGGCGGGTCCTGGGGGGCGGAGTTGTTTGAGGCGTCGCTGTCGGTGCCCTCCTCGTTTTCGTCGGCGGAGGAGGAGGAGCGGGAGGCGGCGGCGGAGGCAGGGTCGTCGGCCATGGTGGGTCGGGGATTGGGTGGGATTTACAGAGGAGTTTGGGTGGGATCGGGAACCGGATACGGCGGATAGGATTTGGCCGGACTGCGTGGCGTCGCGCTAGCGGGCTATCGTGTTGTCGTTGGGGTCCGTTGTCCCACTGACACATGGGCCCGAGTTGAAAATCGTACCGAGCTGAATATGCCGCGTCCTGCTACATCAAGTGGTCGACTCGAATGATATAGTGGAAACGTGACGTTGCGTGGAAGCAAAATGGTCCCGCCCGCGCGTGAGTGAGAACGGGCGTATGCAACGAATCGACCTTCTGAGTGGGCATGCTCGTTGACCTTGGATGAGCCCGGAGCCTGTTTGGTTGTCTGCATCGAAACATTTGCATCCGTTCCGTCGAGACTCCGTCGAGACTGACTGAGGAAAATCGAGATTGAATCCATGTTGCGCAGCCTGTTTGGTTGTTAACAATTATCCAACTATGCCCGTTCGGTGGGAAACGAGTTTAGAAAGTGCTTGTGTTTGGTTGCGCGCGTCTGTATTTAAGGGTTAAAACGATGTGTTTGGTTGCACAGTTTCGGGTCGTTGTGCTTACCATGAACCACTAGTGGTGAGCTTACCAGACGTCCTCCAATCGCTTTTATGGCAGTCAAACACATTAAACATGAAATTTTGATTGGAATTCCATGATTTCGATTTGAAATGATGGCTATTAAACGAACTAAGTTCTCGATGATATGTTTGACGTAGCCGATTTGACTGTAGTTTTGGAGGAGGATATTATTTTACAATAAATTTTGGAAAAAATACTCATTTCCATCTAAATATGGAAGAAAGCCAAGTTGCGTGAAGTGAAGTTGCGCGAGATAGAGTAATCTCATTGTAATTGCGGAGGGTTGGGGAGGTTCGTCTTTTCTTTTGATCAAATTTCTCCATCTTAATGTAGAAGACACGTAAGCTTTTTACGTGTTCTCGATGATATGTTTGACGTAGCCAATTTGGCTGTAGTTTTGGTGGAGGTTATTATTTTACGGTAAAGTTTAAAAATTTCGTGGAATCGGATCGGCTCGGAGAGAGAAACTACTTGCATTTTAGTACAGAGCCCGTATCTTAACTACTTTTTTTTTTGAGTGAACCGTATCTTAACTACTTGTACCTATAGGTGGCCAAACGGGCCGGGCCCAGCGTGCCGGCCCGAGGCACGCTTCTTAAAGCACGGCACGGGCACGGCCCGGCACGGATCTTAACGGGCCGTGCCCCGGCACGGGCCCGCTCCGTGCCGTGCCCAGCTCCCGGTCGAGGCCCGTGGGCCGGCCCGGCACGGCACGATTAGGTTTTTTTAATTTTTTTACCTATTTTTATTTTTTTTCAATTTTTGGGCCACATTTACGCTAAATGGGCCGTGCCCGACGGGCCAACCGTGCCTAACGGGCCGTCGGCGTGCCTCCCGGGCCGTGCCGGAGGTCAGGCCACGACACGCGGGCCAGCCCAGGCACGGCACGATTCTAATCGTGCCCAACGGGCCGTGCCGTTGCCGGGCCGTGCCGGCCCGTTTGGCCACCTATACTTGTACCGTAGCAAGGCTCAAAAAAAAAACTATTCGCAGCCCTCAGGGCTCAGGCCCAGCAAAGTCCTTCACCATCCCATCTTTTCTGCTTCGTTTGCTATAGCAGGCAGGAGCGCCTCCATCCACCCGGTGTGGCGGCGACTCCGGCGACCAAGGCCGCTTCCTGCGTCGCTCCGTCGAGGTAAGCCTTCTTCCTCTCTCTCTCCCTTAGCCCGCTCCTCTGTACTTCTCCATTTCTCTAATCACCCCGATCCTGTCTCTCTCAGGAGGTGCGCGGCTGCGCGCCACCCCCCTCTACCCGGCTGCCTCGAGCGACTCCGGCGACCAAGACGAAAGCCGTGAGAAACGTAAATTCTCCAGCCTAACTTTATTGCTTTAGATTTCCTATTTTTATGAGCCCTAGGTTTTGGTTCCCAACTTGTATGAGCCCTAGGTTTGAGAGGGAAAATGGATCCTACTGCAAATGTAACATGTGCGATTTTTTAAATGTTTCCAAAACCCACTTCCATGGATAGAGTAATTCATATTTTGCTTCTGTTAAACCGTATACTTGATGAGGAGGAATGGATCAGAGTGCTACAGGGTCTAAGGTAGGGCTCATCTGTACATAGAGCCATTGACTTTTCCTTGGGCAACTAAAGGGTTAAGTGCTTTCGTGTCGTTAACTAGGCAAATCGTAGCTTGGGTTAAAGCGTTAAGCGATCCCGTTTTGCAAAATAAACGTAAATCATCACAGGCTAGTTCAACTCCAGGTCATTTTCTCATGTGGTTGCTCAACTTGGGAATACGATCAGCCAACCAACTTCAGGGAAAATCAACTTTAGGGATTCTTATCAAGAGGCTCATCAAACAGGCATGTGGACATAGGTTGTGAACTTTAGGGCAAGTCCTCAAATTTCCCTTGTAGATTTAGACTTGTCCCTGAAGTGTGTAATGTGTATGTTTACACATATCTATTATACTGCCTGTCCATGTTTTGGCAATGGCTCAGTTGGCGTGATGTGCATGGTTTTGACTTTTGTATTGCTGAAAGTTATGCCAGGGTCCAGTTCATTGCTCTGTGATCTTACTGCTTGTTAGTTGCATATGGTCTCATTGTATAATTGCATCAAGTTATCCAGTAGTTCATTTCTCGTGTTGTTTGCTGTCAGCTGCTCTGTGGAACAGTATCATATGCAATACTTGTTAAATGTTTATTTTTCTTTTGCACAAGTAAGTCTGTCTATCATTCTTCAGTTCACATACTGTGATGAATATAGTATTTGCCGAGATCGAAACAAATACCGAAAAAAGTTGTAATTTGTAAATTTGGTATCTCACTTTAAATGTATTAGTTTATCATATGCAGATGCGTAATTGTAATTCTAATAGCAGCTTGTTTTCCCATAACGCTGGGGGTTCAACTGAAACCTCACGCCCCACTTTCAAGTCTGTCCCTGCTTGCCAGTCTGTTGGCTTGCTGTGTTAGTACTTTAGTGGCTGTTCTGGCAATGGGATGAGTATCTGGTGTGCAGTGTTGGCATGTCACTGCCAGGGGTTTGTAGGGTTTTGATTTCTCTGTTGTTTGAGTGATCTTGGTCCACACGCATTATGTTATCATAAAATGTAAATCTGCATGATCATGCTACCAATGCAACTTTCAACATATAATGACCAAAGAATTTGAGATCATTTAGTATCACCAACTTAGATAAACATGCAGAATGGCATATTTGTGGCAAAAGGCAGAATGTCTTCCACTTGCATATTATTGTAGATTAAATAGGTGTTCTGGCCAGGACGAATTTTACATCATGCACCTCATTTCCAAATCTGCAATTTGCATCGGTCTATGACTGCCAATATTTCATATTGCAGTATTCCTGTTTTTTGTGCTTTACCCTATTTGCCTTGCTACGTTCTCTCTTGATCACTGGCAGCCTGGATGATTATATACTTGCTAAGAAGTTTATTCTCGAAAATAGGAACTCGTGGACATATAGAACTTCCACTATCTTTGAAGGCCAAAGTACACAACAGTGTTATACGCAATTTTTAGCTCACACATTTCTTAATTATTCCTGTAGCATGGTCTTTAGATATTAGTTGTGGTGTGTTGTTGTACATCTAAATATATTAGCTGCTCTTTGATTCTCTCTGCTTCTATATGTTCAATAAATAGACGTGTAACCACTATTCGTCAGAAATCAGAGAAGAAGTATATTGCTCTATTTACATTTATCCTGTCAGACTGCTGATGTTGCATTTTAAATATGAATTCACATCTACCAGCATTTTTGTTAGTTTTTGTTCCCCCTTTTACATTTCACTCTTGAGATTGTTTGGGAATGAAAGGGTATTTAACTACAAACAATTTCAGGAAGCGAAGTGCTCTGACATCTGAAGAGGTGAACCGCTTGTCAGCTCCAGCAAACTAGCATAGTCTTCTATCACGAATCAAGCTAAGGGTCGTGATGGCGTTACGACAGTTACTGGGATGGTCAAATGGGGACGTGATGCGGCCAGAGTCAAAGCCCTGCTCCCGGCTTATGCGTCATACTGCTGGCATCTTCTCCGTTGGTGGTGGCCTTGCTTTCTGGGTGCTCTGCCGCCTTCACTATGGTAAATTCTTTTTTGACGATCTACATTTACTCCATTGCAATATGTGTCCTGTTATCTTCAAACGTATATTCGTTAATATTATCATGAGGTTTGTGAATCTGATTGTTATCTATCAATGTATGAGTATCACTATATAGTTTTGAGCGATAGTCCTTGGAAGCAACTCAAAGTGTAAGCTATTTCGCTGACCCTGTGTTCATTCTTTAGGTCCAAGGATAACTGTACCGAGGAGCCTCAGGTGGGCAGCGTGCGGAGCAATCTCTAGTAGCTCAACATCGGCGTTGCTCGTGCGACTCTTCAGCCCGGAGTGTGAACCACAGAACATAGCAGCTTACGACAGACCTGAACACAAGCCTGCTTAGTTTCATGAAATTTCAGGGGGGCAGTCTACCAAGACCGATGTGTACCTTTGCTGATCCTGTCCAGGAGATCCATTCGTTGTGGAAGATTTTTATGAGTAATGTAGCCTGCTCTGATCCTGAAAACCTATTTCCCTCTATATTTCCTGACCGCAACCTGTAGCATCAAAGTTAGCCTCTACTGAAACGAGAATTGAGGGGCCACGTTTGAAATAATGTACGTACTACTGTAGTAATCATGTGCTCTATTTTCGTCGGCAACTTTGTTTATTTTGTGCACTGTTAAAGGTAAATCCGTTTAGTATCGGAGTTGATTTGCATCTAATACCGATTCCATCTCAACCCAACCACTATACCAATTACCAAAGTCCGTATCGGACTTCGTACACAGTGGGCCGTACGATAAAATCTCGTCCTTGGAACGGCGTTCAGGTCCATACAGCAACCAACGCTCGAATATCATCTCTCGTTTTCCTTTTACGCGTCGAAGCCAAAAGGAGAGACGCGCGCGACGTCGCAATGCAGCTGAAGCGGTGCTACTGCTGCCCTCCTCCGTGCACGCCGGCCCCGGACGCGGACGCCGGCGACTACGAGGAGCTGCCGGTGTCGGTGCCGCCACACGTGCCGCAGGGGCTGAGCAGGGACGGCGAGGCGCCCTGTCTGGACGGATGGGAGGAGGGCGCGTACGCGGAGGCGGTGGAGCAGCTGTCGACGCCTGATCAACACGACGGCGCCAAGGAGATCACGGCGACGAGCGGCGGCGGCGCCGGAGCAGCGGGGCTGTGACTGCGGGCCGCGTTCGCGTCGGTGTGCAGGATGGTGATGGTGTCCGTCACGCTCTGCGGGCACTTGTGATGAATGATGGGTAAAAAGATGGTCGGAAGAATCTATGCTCCAAACATGGACAGCGACGAAAAGCATGGGCATCTCGAGCTGTCGACGGTCTAATGCCGGAAAGCGCCGGCTCTGGATGAAACCTGGTGCAAGTCGTGCGAACTGCAAAGTAGAACGCTGGTCGGACTGGACTGCAGAGCACCTTGTTCGATCCATACGTCCATAGACTTCACATCGGAGCATTACACCTATGGCTGATTCGAAAACCTAGACGGTCAATTCCAACATTGTCGTATTTTAGCTAGCTTCTCGGAATTACTCCACGAGTGTAATTATTTTTGTGTGTGTAATTAGAGTGACCTAATAGATGAGTTTACCAGCATGGAGGTTCAGTAACTTATCTAAGAGCATCTCCACCGGCACCCCCGGAAAAATGTCCGGTACCTTCTGTCTTGGGATGCCGGAGCTTCGGTTGCCGGCTTCCGTTATCGATTCACCAACTTCTTCACCTTCAGACACTGGGGCAGGCATCAGCCCTCGGCGATCGCGCCAAAAACTCGAGTTCCTTTTGATTCCAAATTATAGGGCTAACTAAAGCAAAGACCTTAGTACGTCACAATGACGGTTGCTGCCCCCAGCCGCAACCCCAAGCGGTTGGTATGTTCAATTTTTGATTTTTTTTTTAAGTTTTGCAACAAATAGACTATGCCGGTAACAAATCCAGCCATCAAAAAGCCACTGCAAGTAGCACCAAATAAAAGTGTCGGCCACCACAAGTAGGCACCAAATAAGTTTGGATCCAAATGTCACCACAAGTAGGCCCGATCAAACGGACGGCTTTGTTCTCTCCCACCTCTGGTGAGGAGGAGAAACGCGTCAGCACTGTGGCCGGGTCGTTGAAGTAGGCTGGGGAATACGGCGTGGTACTCCGAGAAGGGATGACCGTCGTGCTCCCTTGGCTCAAATCCATAAGTATGTCGACGACTGGGGGATCGAGGCGAAGGGTTTTCTGCTACGTCCTTTTCTTTGCTCGTTCTCGTTGGTCTTGCCGAGAGGCAGACGCCACCGCACGCATTTGCGACGGCGTGTACCACTCCTTCGTCTCCCGCTTCATCGCCTTCTTCCGCGGCTCCTCGACTGATGCTGGCGGCTTGCGAGGGCGCGAGAGGCCATACGCCATGACTGTGTCGAAGGGAAGGAGTGGTGGCCGGAGGCAATGTGAAAATGGAGGCAAGAATTGACGTTTTGGCAGTCATGACGACAATGTAGAGGGAGAGGAAGAATTTGGCGCTCGGCCTTCCCATCTTAGTGTCTATGACAGAGGCCCCCCATCTGTCGCAGGCCTTGTCCGGACGTTATCCATCGCCCCTGAGCAGGCCCCCAACAGAAGGGTCGCTCAGGGGTGTCGGATAAAATCTGATCCGGCCCAGACCGTTGTGGGTGCCGCTGGCGGCGGTTTTTGGATCTGGTTGGGGGTCATTTGCCTGATGTCGATGGAGATGCTTTGAACCAATCGTCCAAGTACGGTGAATTTTGTGATGTATTTTTCTCACGGTCAAAATAATATGGTACATGCATGTATGATGTATCTTTAAACCATCTAGATCGATTTATTATTCACAACTTGAATGCTGCAAGAAAAGTAGGACATTCAAACAACTTTTTTTGTGAAGTCGTTTGTTTCATCAATAGATCTTTGTTCGACGATATGTCATCCTGCTCTTGGTCGTGGCCTCTGGTACATTGACATGGGTTTTCGTTTGTTGGTCATTGATTTTCCTATTTCTTCATTTATCCTCATAATCTTCTTCCTCGATAAGTTCAACACATGAATCGATGATTCAATATTTTGGAGTGATGTCCTCACGGACGTGAATTTGGGTTCTCATTATTTAAAAAAAAACTCGCTGTGGGAGCCTCTCCTACCGCTTTCCTTTCAAAAAAAAAATATATATATTTTGGAGTGATTAGCCAAAAACCACCAGTTTGTTGCAAAATGTTCGGAAAACCACCGCTTTTCGTTTTTGTAGCAGATACCCACCAGATTGGCTTGGACGTTTGCAAAAAACACTGATGACCGATTGAGTGCGAATTGACACTCGAACTGACCGCTGGGTCCCACCCGTCAGGATGACGTGGCAACGGTCGTCGACGTCCGTTAACGTCCCCGGCATCGAGTTAGGTTTTAAGTTGGCGCGTGCATACCCGTTGACCAGAGCCTGACCTGTTCGTCCCCGCGTCGCCTTCTCTGTCGTTGCGCCGCCGCCGCCATCTCCGTCGTTGCGACGCCGCCGCCGCCCGCCATCGCCGCCGCCGAGGTCGCCATGCCAAGCTGGGATGACGGCGAAAGCTCGAGGAAGACCATTTTAGGGGGTAAGTTCCCCAACCTCTAGGGTTAGGGTTTCATGATGGATTTGGGATTTCTGATTTTCGGTTGCGATTTCTCTTAAATTAGCTCGATTTTCTATTGGCTGAGTTCGGTCAGGACACCGTGGACATGGACTAGGCTCTTGATACGTGCCTGGACCCCGATTTCGATGGTTTGGCGGTGGATTTTCCAGATATTTGCCGCGTGCACATGTTGGAGCCTAAGAAGTGTGTGGCGTTTGAAGGAACAAACACCGGGCGCAGATTCTACATGTGCTCCGCGGAAAATGTAAGATATTTGCTTGATTTCGTGTAGTTTCAGGTACTTTAAGTTAGTACCAGTGACATAGATTCAGTTAGTACCAGACAGTTAGTTTCCGTTAGTAGCAGTTAGGTAAACCATGATTTTAGCTCTAGGGTTTAGAATGTATAAGTGTGTAGCTCTGTTTTAGCGCCGCCGAGGTCGCCATGCCAAGCTGGGATGATGGCGAAAGCTGGAGGAAGACCATTTTAGGGGGTAAGTTCCCCAACCTCTAGGGTTAGGGTTTCATGATGGATTTGGGATTTCCGATTTTCGGTTGCGATTTCTCTTAAATTAGCTCGATTTTCTATTGGCTGAGTTCGGTCAGGACACCGTGGACATGGACTATGCTCTTGATACGTGCCTGGACCCCGATTTCGATGGTTTGGCGGTGGGTTTTCCAGATATTTGCCGCGTGCACACGTTGGAGCCTAAGAAGTGTGTGGCGTTTGAAGGAACGAACACCGGGCGCAGATTCTACATATGCTCCACGGAAAATGTAAGATATTTGCTTGATTTCGTGTAGTTTCAGGTACTTTAAGTTAGTTTCAGTTAGTACCAGTGACATAGATTCAGTTAGTAGCAGTTAGTAGCAGACAGTTAGTTTCCGTTAGTAGCAGTTAGGTAAACCATGATTTTAGCCCTAGGGTTTAGAATGTATAAGTGTGTAGCTCTGTTTTAGAAATATAGAGCTCTGTTTGAGAAATTATATTTCTATTTGCAGCAGGTTGAGAATTGTGGGTTTGTGAAGTGGGTTGATGGAGAATGGCCACCAACAGCTAAGAGAGCACTAGGAAAAATTTGGGGAATGTATGAAGACAGTTGCAGTGCCAGAATTGATGACAAGATAAGTAATGCAAGGCTGATGCAGGAGTTGTCAGATGAGAAGAACACGATTGATAAAAAGTACACAAGTATGGTAGCTGAGGTGAACAAATTCATTGATGATACTTGCAAAAGAGGTATGAAGGAAAACTATGATAGGATTCAAAAGGGGGGACAGGATGATGATATGATGAAGCAGATGCAGCTTACAATCCAACTGTTAGAGAAACAGGTTGGTGAGCTGAAGCAGGTGCAGAGAAGCCAAGCAGATGTAATGAAGGCCAAGCAGCAGAAGTTTGAGGAAGAAAAAAAATTGCTTAAGGAGGAGAAGAAAAAGCTTGAGTACATGTTGTATGATCTTCTGAAGTTCGGCAATGGAAATAAGGATAAACTCAAGAGGATCAAGAAAATATGTGATGAGTGATGTGTTGTAAGGTTAATTTTAAGTAATGCAAGCTGTGAACTATGTTAATTAAGCTTGCTAGTATGTATTAATGCTGAAACCTAGTGGCAGCAATACCTTTGTGTTATTTAAAGTATGATGAGTGAACTTCTAATTATAATCATTGTATTTTCTGTGTGCCATATTTATTTTTGTCTTGATAGCACTGACTTTGTTGTGCCAACCCTAACTTTTAGGAGAATGGAAGTCACTGCATAGATTTTGGTGTGACTGCACTAACTTTCACATGGCACTAAAATCCTGTTGTTTACAGTGCCATCCACTTGCATATATAGGCTTGTGGTGAGTACCAGGCAACTCCACCAATTCCAATTATGGAACCATGCAGCAATAGCACTAGGATAAGGAGGTCCAGGAGTATGAGAGATGAACTGCTTCGAAGAAGAACTGAGCAGGAGAGGCAGGAGTTCATGGAGAATGCAGCAGCGGAAGGCCTGGATCAACTTGGAGAAGGCATTGTGTATTCTTCAATTATGGCTCTGCCAGCACCAACAGCTCCAACGAGACCAGGTATTCCTATTATGCATGAGCTACCTAGACGTTATTCACCTACACATTATCAGTTGTTCCCTTAAATCTAATCCTTCCAAAATCCTACAAGCTATCACTAATCACATACTGAAACTAGCTAAAATTTTAGCAGAAAACTTACTCCGCTCCAAAGAGGGATGGACACAGTTGACTCCCATGCTCCGATGCGGCCGCCGCACGATTCACCGGCGACATCGACCCCGGCGGCGACGGCGGCGTACTCCATGGATCTGCGCCAGAGCCGCCTCCGCCATTGTCGCCCCCGCCCTCAGATCTGCAGAGGAACAAGCCGCCACCGGCGCCGCCGCCAAGTTCGCCGCCGCCAGTCGCCGCCGCCATTGCTTCCTGGATGGGGTGAGGAGTGAGGACGCGCGACTGCCGACAGCGCGGGAGTGGTGTAAGTGAACTGAACTGAAGACCTAACGGGGGACGTTACCGGACGTCGACGGCCGTTGCCACGTCATCCTGACGGGTGGGACCCAGCGGTAAGTTTGAGTGTCAATTCGCGCTCAATCGGTCATCGGTGTTTTTTGCGAACGTCCAAGCCAAATCTGGTGGGTATCTGCTACAAAAACGGGTTTTCCGAACATTTTGCAACAAACCGGTGGTTTTTGGCTAATCACTCAATATTTTTCCTTGCAAGGGGTGTATCCTTAACCAAAGTGTGTTTAATGGATCCGGATGTTCAAAATCTTTAAAGGCCGGTTGATGATTTTTCTCTCCAATTCTCGCAGAAAAATCTTCAAATACGTCAGATTTTTCTCTCTAAACTTTTGTCTTTAAAGATTTGTCTCTCCAATAGGCCAGTTGAAGATTTTTCTCTCCAATACGTCGTATTTGAAGTTTCCTGCGAGAATTGGACCAGTTTTCGAACTTTTTTCTGAAAATTTCCACCGTCTCCCGGCGTCCCCACCTCCCCACTATCTCCCACCTCCTCCCAATCCACTCCCCCCGACTCTCGCTCTCAAGTCTCGACCAAACCACCAGCCCAGAGCAGAGCGCGCGCGAGGCAATGGCGGACCCCGTCGAGCTCGTGCGACGCCTCTGCGTCCGGTTCCCTCCGCAGCGCTCCAGACTGCCGCCGCCGCCACAGCCGCGATGCCTCATCAGGGCCCGCCTCCGCCTCCCGGGCTCTCCCCTGTCGCTCCGGTGCCGCGCGCTCGACGCCAGAAAGCCGGCGGCGGTCGAGGGGGAGCAGAGCGAGGAGGAGGAGGACGACGAGGAGCCCTACTTCTCGGTGACATCGTCGAGGCTGTCGGAGGTGGACTACCTCGGGGAGAGCACCAAGGGGGATTTGAACGTACGGCTCGACGCGCTCGGTATGTTCCGACCTCTGTAATTCTCCATCTTTGCAGAACGGGTGTCATGCTGGTCCATAACTGTTCATGATACTGTTGTTGATCAAACGATCGCTCGAGTAGTATTATGTTCGTTCAACAGAAGTATCAGGCATAATAGATTCTTTTCCTCCCGATGGAGTATAGTGTAGTAATATCAGAATTATGCTATAATTACTCGGAAATATCTCTTGAATTTTAGGTGGGACTGGAAATTCAACATTGCATGGTCCCATAGAGGAGATAGCTTGGAAAGAAGCGAGAGAAGCTGAAACGTTGCTCACTGACTTGGGAATCGCAGTAATATTCTACCCCATTAGCATGATATTCACCTTTTCCGGTGTTTGGTATGCTTCGTCTATTGAAATCATGTTCTCGAACATTTATATATTCTGTACAACTCTTACTGATGTTTCGGTCTATGTAACATTGAACTTCAGCATAAATATTCGTGAAAAAAGATCTATCTGCTTCCAGCATGAGCATCACCTAACATTGTATCAAAAGCCTGATGAAACAGAGCTTTCATGGATTTTCTCATTGTCGTGGACTTGTGGTAGCACTAGTATTAACCAAGAAAGTAATAGGAGTATTAAGCAAGAATGATACGAAGGTAATAACACATAGTGATAAAAATGTTCGATTGCTGTTTCGTCTATTGCAAAGAATCTTAATTAAATCCAGATGTTTCTTGAGTAATTAAATACATACCTAATTCCAGTTCACTTAAACAAATTTCCAATTTCACTTGAAGTGCCTTATCTGGAAGTTGTTTGAAAGTGCCCAATATTTAGTAAAATATAACTGCAGCGGACGATAATGGCAAAACCAAAATAACTTAAAATCTGAATCTGCGTGGTCGACATTTAACTATAAAGTCTGCGCCGTGAACATCATATTTTATTTGCCATCATTGTCTGACTGCTAACGTTTCATTCTTGAACTCCTATGGTTGTATTTTCCTTTTTGCCAATCATATTATCGAGCATCATGATGATGGAGGAACTAGTCAGCCTTCCAATGACACAGGATTGCTGTCTATTTGCTAAATGCAGGATCCTTTAACAGTAAGGAACTCTCCTCGTGGAATTTTCTGCACCAGGACGCTAAATCTTCGATCTATCAGTGTCATTGGCTATGACATGGATTATACATTGATTCATTACAACGTGATGGTACTTCAACACCCATTTTCTCGATTTTCCTACAAATTAGGAATGCATGTGTAAAAAATGTGCTGAACTGATATGACTTGTAATTCTGAAAGATAATGTATGTAGGACTAGGAGTGCCACAATGAGTTATCCTTTTTGTAGCCTTTTCTCTCCATAAAACCTCACATCTTGGATAAGATGACGTGAATGTTGTTTGTGCTTTTCACTGTACTTATTATAGTAAATGTATAAAGTAATAACATCTTGTGAAATTGTTTTAGGCCTGGGAAGGGCGCGCATATGATTATGGGATGGCCAACCTGAAGGGCATGGGTTTCCCTGTTGATGACCTTGAATTTGATCCTGACCTGGTAGTGTACCTGTGTGTACTTCATCCTTAATACCTCAAAAGACATACATTATTCTTAATGATATGACTACTCATCCACAGGTTATCAGGGGTCTTATTATGGATAAAGTAAAAGGAAACTTGGTAAAAAGCTGACCGTTTTGGCTACATCAAGAGGGTCATGCATGGTACCCAAATGCTGCCCACTCGTTCTGTGAGGTAGACATGATGATAAGTTTTGTCAATTGTTCTGCTCCTGGGAGAATTATAACTCTTATTGATGCATGTGACTAGTGAAATATATGGACGAGAACTGGTGGACCTGCGGAAAGAAAATACGTGGGAGTTCTTAATACCCTGTTTCTCCGTTTCAGAAGCTGTCATGTTCATGCAGGTTACTGACCTTTTCCCTTAACTGATAATTGTCTTGTGTGATTAAACAAGATATGCAGTTATTCATTTAAATGACCAGCCATCGGTCCCCATATGAGCTAATGTTGACAGTTGATTTCAAGATAATTTTTCAGAAGTAGAGTATTTTTTAATATCAGTAAAAAACTTGTAAGAATTGCAAATGTGGTTTAAAATCAAGGAAAATACCATGCTAAGTCCTGGCCTGGTTTAAGTTCTTTCTGATAGTTTTTTGTTGTTCTCTTCCCTTTGATCCATGAACAATGTGTCCTTGTCTTCCGAGGGAGTGAAGTTTTGACATATGTTACATTCTAGCCTCACTGGCTCATACATTACTTCAATGTACAGATTAGTACAAATAAATGATACCATGTGACTATGTGAGGATACAACTACTAGCTAGGTTATTGTTATTGTTATTGTTCCTGTATTAGTGTGGCTTGTAGCAGTAATGAATGGGACTATATGGTATTTGACTTCCAGTGGGCATTATGATTAAGTGTATCCTAGAGAAACCTCATCCAGCTAATAGTATTTTGCCCCTAGTTCATATACATTAACATGACTAGGCCTGCTTTGATTCAGTGGGAGATACTTACAGTGCTTTTAAAGCAAATAAATAAACAAATAGCAGTATAATTAGTTAAATACCTTGAGCCTATCATAGTAAATATTTTCTTCAAATTTAAATTGAACCATATTATATGGACATTGACATTCATGTTTTTTCAGATGGTTGACAGGTTGGATCAGGGATTGTTGCCTGCTGAACTTGGGCCACTGGATTACAAAGGACTGTACGATGTAAGAGCACTACTGCTTCTTTTACATGACGACCTTTGTTGTGTCATAACATTTGGAGTCCTTTTGGTTTCAGGCTGTTTCCAAAGCACTTTTTAGAGCACATGTAGAAGGTCAACTCAAGGTAGTATTTGGTCATTTATATATTACTTACGTGTTACTTGTCTTAAAATTTGTCTAGCTGGCTGAAATGTAGAGCGAAATAATGGCCGAGCCAGAGCGATTTGTAGAGCCTGATCCAGAACTTCCTCTAGCTCTTCTAGATCAAAAGAGGTTAAAAACGGTCATCTTAAGAGTTCATGATCCATTTGAAATATTAGATTCACTATACCACTCTACTGAATGACTGATTTTCCCTTTTCAACTCATCAGGCTGGAAAAAGGTTGCTTCTTATTACTAACTCAGATTACCACTATACGAACAAAATGATGAATCATGCATTCAATCGCTTTCTTCCCAATGATATGGGATGGAGAGATCTATTTGAAATGGTGAGTGTTAATGCCCCCTTTATGATGGTAACATTAATGTTAACTACTTGTCAGTCATTGCTTGTCATCATACTCGAAACTTCATGAAGATCAATCTATTCTTTATCAATGTAGGTTATAGTATCCGCAAGGAAGCCAGAGTTTTTCCAAATTTCGCATCCATTGTACGAGGTTGTAACTAATGATGGATTATTACGTCCTTGTTTTAAAGCAAATTCAGGTGAAATTTTTAACATTGTTATTGTTGTGATCTAACTTTTATAGGATCTCTACTACCTTTTCTGTTCTTTTTGTACTGTATGAACATGTTCAGATTTCAGGCTACTGGATTGTATGGTAATTTGATTGGAATCCAGTTTTTGTTTATTTCATTATTTACAAAAAATAAAATATTGATGGAAATTACATAATTATTTGAAAACATATTTCAGATTGACCAAGTGGAATAAAAATAAATAAATTCTTTCATGCTAGGATAGGAAGGTGCACATCTGCCTTTTTATAGTACCTAAATACAAAGTGCATGTGCCGGCAGTTGCATAAGAGGCATGTGCATGTGCCGGCGAGTTTGGGCATTTTTGTTTGATATTGTAAAGGAAGTTGTGAGGTTTGATTGAGTGCACCCTTTTGCAAAAGAATTTTGAATCTTAAGATGATTTGTAGTTGTATTTTTCATTGTTCATCCACATATGAGCTAGCTCCCTTCCTTGGCCATTTGATTCTTACGTTCCTAGATCATGTAACCTTGATTGTCTTGTTTCTGTTCTGTCCACGTGTCTTTTCTGATGTAAACCAGATTTTTTTCTGGGTGTGGCTGACTTATTACTCTTCTCTTAATTGGGTATTTAGGTGGCTTGTACTCTGGTGGTAGTGCTCAGATGGTTGAGAAGTCCCTAGATATACATGGAGATGAGATATTATATGTGGGGGACCATATTTTCACAGATGTAAGCCAATCAAAGTTCATTTACGATGGAGGACAGCATTAATATGCCGAGAAATGGAAGATGAGGTTAGGTTGCTCTGTTTTCTCACCAGTTTATAAAAAACGATTTGTATATAGTATTTAGCATTAGTATATCACCTTCCAGCTATAGGAATGTGAGGTAAAAAGCATTTTCTGGAATGTTTATTAATTCTGTCACTGATAACTTCTCTGCATTGCATATTTTGCTTTATTGGGTAAATTGCACTAGTTTGAGTACAACATGTGATGCCAAATGATGATGAGACACTTATCTTTAGGCCATTAACTGTGTTCATTTGAAATATTTTGTATACGTCGATCCTGACTCCTCTGAAACAGGACCCAGAAAAGGACACACTTAGTTATAATGTATGTGTCATGTTGCTGAAAGGTATTCTTATTGTGCAGTGACCAACTTTTTATTGTGTTCTCTTGTATTCGCAGTTTAACGCACTGATCCAAAGCCAAGCTCAGAAAGAAAAGCTTGTCACACTTATACAACAAAAGAAATTGTGGGAGACCTTTTTAACCAACTTCGCCTTGCTCTGCAGAGACGCACAAATTCACGTCCTGCCCAGGTATTAAGTATGAAGCTGTAATGCCTTTGCAAGGTTTAACATGTTCAATTTTCTTTCGCTCGAAATGCTTGAGAATTTTACCCATTAACAACACAATTTCTGAAATGCACTGGTGCAGCACAGAAACTATCTACAACTTAAACCAAAAGCAAAGATAGTATCATGATTTTGTTTCTGCTTGCAGGCTCTCAGGTTTTTGTAAGTTCTTAATATGCTTGGGCTAATATGTCAATACTTGTTTCCAGACGCTTGCTGCAACTTCTATGAATGATCAGGAGCTTACAGAAAGTATGCAAAAGTTACTTATAGTTATGCAGAGATTAGACAAAAAGATAGCGCCATTACTCGAATCGGATGGAGAACTTTTCAATAAAAGGTAAAACGAGCACTACTGCGAAGTTTCTATGAGCATATTTTAATGTGCGAAGTACTTCAAATGTGTTGTTTCCAGAACTATTGTCCTGCGTGTTGCTTGCAGAAGAGATGCATGTTAAGTTTGATTGCTTAAAATATCAGGGCATAGTTGTTATTTTGCTTCTTATTAATAAGATCTACGATTCCCTTTACTCTGGAACAAATTTCCCATCTCGTTCATATATCTCCTGGTGCATTTGCATACGCTCTAATTGTAGAAAGATGAACTAAGCAAATGTTATTTGATCTTTAAGATGGGGTTGGGTGTCACGTGCTGGCCTATGGGACAAGAGTCATCTAACCAGGCAAATTGAGAAGTGAGTGGCTATGTTTTTTCATATTGATGCATATATGTTTTGACAGACCCTGGGCATGTTTGTGTAAACACGTACTACTATTTTCCCTTCGTTGTAGATATGCTGATATATACACATCAAGGGTCTCAAATTTTCTACACTATACCCCGTTCATGTATTTCCGGTCACAAGAACAGGTAAGTGCACAGCTCCATATAATCTGGTGTCCCATTACCCTGTCACGTCCACCATTGTTCTCTTTTCACTGTGCATTTACTAATCCTTTGAACAAATGCTAGACCCTTGCACACGACGTCCATTCCTATTCGCGTGGTCAATAACATTGGTGTCATTGGGACTTGTGGATGTTCAATTCACATGCGGTAGATGAGGTGATGGGAAAAAGAAGGGTAAACGAATGCAAGTTAACTGGTTACTGGACTGCAACAGCATCTGGATAGTGCAGGGACTGCTGATTCAGGAGATATTGGGATATGTAAGTAATTTATGGTCGTGTGCCTTAAGTAATTCATTTGCTAGTTGTAAATCGTTAACACGGTCAGAAACTTGTATGTTGCCTTTTTTTTTTTTGGAACCCGTGTGAGATCGGATGCAGATCGGACGGCCTGAAAGCGTGATGACGAGTGTTGGGTGTTGAGCAACGTACCGCCATCACATAGTCACATTAAATAGTTATAAGATAGTAGTTCGAAATGCATTATTGAAACAAATTGTATACACTTGTCCATTGCATTGCCAGTTGAATATTACTGAAACAAACATACCTTGCATTATCTATCCATGCTCTTGAAATTACATTGCCATAACACTACTTGCCATTATGGTTGCAAGCGGGGCGGGACGCGGACAACCGCGGCGATAACAAGCGGGACAATGCCACTGTAGCGGAAGAGTGCCATAGTCGCTGGACAACCCGCTAGAATTCACGCGGGACACTGCAGCATCCCGCATCAGCAGCATTTGGATATAAAATATGGTAGCAATTTGTACTGAGAGTCTGAAACAGTAGTACTAGTCTACTGGAACAGTTTACAGCAGGAGTGACCTCAACCAATTCACAGTTCACATCAGTAATGGTCATGTCTTTAACGGTTCTCATCGCCACGGCTGTACTCCAATCTAAAGAACACAACCTTGGGTGTGCACCGGCGCTTCCCAGGCCTCAGCGATTCTGGGCCGTTCTATAGGATTGCCATTCGTTCTCATCCGTCCGATCGCGCTTTGTTTTTTTTTTTACTGTGTCTGGTCCCACCTGTCAGCGACTTCGTGGCTTGAAAATCCGGTGCATCTGCGAACGCGGTGGCAATCCCCGTTATTCCGACGGCGCCGCGCGGGGCAAAACGGTCATTTCGCTCTGCGGTACATAAGCTGTGCCCCGCACGGTGAAACCCTAGCCACCAATCGCTCGCGTCGCTCTCTCCCCCAATCCCCTCGATGCTCTCTTCTCTTCCAATCCCGCCGCCACGCTCCTGCCCTCCGCCTCCTCCTCTACGCCGCCGGCCACCAATCCCCGCACGTCCTGCGGCCCTGCCTCCTCTCCCCGGCGCCCTGAGCCTACTCCTCGGCTCCTCGCTTCTGAACCCTAGACGCATATTCTCGATCTAGGGTTTCCGTTGCAGTCCCGCCGTTCCCGATTGGCTGCCGCCGCGAGCAGTCCTTGCCGTCCCCGATTGGCTGTTGCTGCGAGGACGGAGATTGCGTGCGGCACAACGGCAGCACGCTCACCGCCGCAACAAAGAATGGGGATGCAACAAAGAACGGAGCTCCAACATCGGCCCTCTTTGTTGCGGCGGAAAACAGAGGGCTGCCATGGCGGCGGTCTGAGCTCCGGCACGTTCAGCTGGAGCATCTTCATCAAGCGCGACGGTAGGTGATCTCGACCTTCCTAATCCCCATATCCGAGCTTCAGCTCCTCACAATTTGTAGCCCTGCGGGAGGAAGCAGAATCGGTACCTGGTCAACCTGCTGCCACCCGTGTGTGCCTCCTCTCCCTTTCGCTCGCTCCATCTCCTTTTGCCCTTCTCCTCTTCCAGTTGCTGCGTGGAGAGCTACCACGATGGCGCAGCAGCAGCTGGTAACAAATGAGTCGGCCTCCTTGCGTGTCCCCTCCGTCCCTGGTGCCATGGACGCTGTCCTCGGCAGCCGGCGTCGAACCGCTGGCGACTGTGGCAAGGAGGAGGACGGGGAAGCGGCACAACTATGCACGGCACCTGTCGGCGCCTAATCTGGTGCTCAACACCCTCGCCCCTTCTTTGTCTTCTCAGGATTCGACATAACAATTCAGGTTTTCCTTCCTCTATTGGCTCTTCAGATCTGATCAATTTTACCTGGTTACTGTGTATCAGGAGAAGGAGCAGTGTCTACTTCCATCTATTTGTTTATCTTTCCTCTTGTGTGCAGGAGGTTGATTCAGTTAATCAGTTGGTGCTTCCAGTGAGTTGCGCTTCAGGTTGGCATTGTCTCTTGCGTTGTAGTTATGTTTCTTGTCAGGTTTATGCTGCTCACTTGCCACTGCTATTTGCTGTTGATTTGGTAGGACGACCTCACAAGCTTGGTTCTTCTAGACGAGAAGAGGTAACTGACTATTTGCATGTCGAGTCAACATTGGCTAGGTACCAAAAAAATTACTTATTCATTCTTCCTTTTGTCTCTTGCAATTTGGTTTGTCCCTACTATGATTACCAATTATGTTTGGTTGTGGTCATGCAGGAAACTACATGTGCCCTTTGTCTTCTTGCACAATGCTTCTGGTTGTATGTCATTTCCAGTGCTTAAATTAAGGTTATGGCCGAATATGACCTTGGCTCTACCATTTTGCTCATCATAAGAGTAAGTAAACCATCACTTGCTTATTTTCATTTCCTAATTTAAATGTACACATATTCTTAGTAAGCATTACAAGTCAAAATTTCCATTATGTAGTATCATATCCTTCTGTTGGTCAAATACATAATTTATGATGCATGTGGATTCAAAAGTATTTATATTTGTCATGTGTTGGATAAAGTTTTCATTGCAAGTATTACGAGTTCCTTTCATTTTATTTTATTATGGTCTGAAAAGATGTGTCCATGTTTTTTTGTTTCTCCTGAAGTATGACATCTGTATTGACCTGTAGTTATTTAGCATGGTAGCTTTGGTGGTTAGTCAACGAGTGTGGATTTGAGTTATCCATCTCATTATGCATGTCATATCAATATTTCTTCAAAGCACTTTGTATATTGTGTTCAGGAATTAGTACTCCCTTTTGTACAACACTACGACTATATTTTAGTACAGATATGTGTCCATATACCTTATGTATAATGTATCAAGTCAAGTTCAGCACGCAGACAAATCTTACAAAATAAAGAGCATGCATTATGTTTTCATTTGATAAATGCATGCACGGTTAATTATTAATCAACTCATTGTTAGCTAACATTAGTTTCCTGAAAATCTCTGAACCCAAACCCATTTTCCACCCTTCAGGAAGTTACACTACAGGAGTTGTGAATGGGGATGGAACAACTGCCCCTTAAACCTGAAATGTACAAATACTCTGGAAAACGTTAAATTTTGTGACAAAAGTTATGCGAGTTTTTTTCCTTAGATAATTTTCCTGTACAATTTAAGGTTATACACGTTGTTATTGACAATAAATAGGCTTGCCTTTGATTCACTCACTTCTGCTTTGCATGAAACATTAGAAATCCAGAGATATCTAGATTTCTAGAACATACAAAGATGGCATCTTAAGTATTAGATGTTGGTTGAGGATGATTTCAACTATATTCAAGATGTGGATTTTGATTTTTCTGTGGTCAAGCCATTAGCTAAATTTGACTTTGTATTCTGCTACACTTTGAAACTGAAAATTAAATAGAGAAACAGTTGATTGTACCTTTGACTGTGACCTGAAGAATGTTTGCTTTGTTTTTCTTCTATACAGAGACAAGGAGACCATCGTCGACGTCCTTTTCCCTCACCTTCCACAACAGGAGTCCCTTAACTTTGTTGCGCATGGACCTCTACTAAGCCATCGTTCTCTCTGTCTGTGTCGATTTGGCCCCTATGCAACACATAACCACTTTGATGTCGTTGGCTCGACATTGATGACACCTGATGTGTCTCCCAGAGGTTCCCTCGCTGTATTATCGTCTTCACCTCGACCGAACATGGCGTGGATGCTACTGCTGCGACGAGACTGGGTGTTTTGAGCTGAACCTTGACGGCGTTGTTGATCTGCAGGTTCGTCTCCCTCTCTGTTTTTATTTGTTTGTAAGTGTGTGTGTGTGTATGTGTGTGTGTGTGAATTAATGTTCCCCTTCTTTCTTCAGCGTCTCAGGCAGTAGTATGACCATGCTTGTGGAGATAAAAGGCACCTTGAGAACGCCGACGTGACTAGATGAAGACACGACAGGTCGCACGAGGTACAGGTACCACAGCCTATTCTTTCTTGAATCTTCCGTAAAAAATTGCATGAACTGTGTTGGTTGAGATTTGTTCATGCTTTCTTTGAATTATTGATTCATGGTAAAAAAAAATTGTAGCTGGACAGTCGCATAGATATAGTTCATAATCTCCATCTAAATAAAGTTATTATTATAAGATTTGGTCCATTACATTTTTTTCATGAAGCATCCATTTTTGCGAGAAAATCTCCCGATGGAATTTTTGTTCCTGCTGCACGCAGGCTGTAGTGCTCTTGGTCTCTGCTCCATACTCTTTCTAAAGTGAGCATCAACCTTTTCTGCTTCTACTGCCCCATTTGAAACCAAATGTATGACACCTTTCAACTCAGATTATGTGTATTTTTGAATGTTGCAGGTCTGATTTTGATGCTATAGTCCATTCTACAAGGTACGTCTCACCACTTACACGCTATAGTCCATTCTAACTGCTGCAGCTTACAAGTCATCAGATTTGAAATGCTCAGCGTATTGAATGCCAACATATCTTTCCTGGATTTGGTCTCTCTAAATGCCTAACATGTTCATATATGGATGGTACCCCATTTATCAATCTGGTTATGTTCAGTTTGTTAGTTTAATTCTGGCACTCATTGATCTGTGTCGTTCTTCAAGTCTAACAATGTTTTATGGTCTCTGTCCCTCTAAAAGAACATGCTTCTATTGAGTCAGTCTCTTGATAATGTTCAGCTCTGTATAGAGTATCATATTTACCCTCTGTTCTTTTCAATAGGTAAAGAAAAAATATACTGCATTTCGCTCAGGCTTGAAATGCCACATTTCTTTTCCCTGGACATCATCTCTTTAGCTTAGAAGCTTCCTAATCAGTGAAGCTTCTATTTTTTTGCCCCTATTTGTTCCTATGTATTAGGAATGTAGATTGGTTATTTTTATACTTAAGTAAGTTAATCCGTGATGCCTGCTGTTTGTTTGATTTACCAATTGTTCTGCACATGAATTGATTGTCACTTACAGCCAAGCTTATGTAAGTAAATCGTCCTCCCTAATAATTAAACATCTTAGTACAATATCATGATATTTCTAGCCTTCCACGTACGTGTTAAACAAACCGTTTTAGCAGAGTTTTTTTACTCTAGGTTAACGACCATGTTAAGTTATATTGCTTATGTTCCTAATAAATACGATATGCTATCACCTGATTGTTAACTCCAACAAAAGCCCTGGAAATGAGATCTCCATATTGTTTTTTGTTGTATTTTTGTACTATTTGTTCTTGATGAGGAATTCATTTAGCAAATGATATTTCTATGCAGTGGTCAATATTGTCTACTCCGACAGAGTGTCTTATTTAGGTGTTCATGAGATTTTAATGGAGAGTGGAAGAAGAGGTTAATGGAGAGGGGAAGAGGCTGAGGCCAGCAACGCAACAGCCAGGCCTCCTCCGCCTCTTCTCCGCTCACGGTGAAAGAATGCCACACATAAGGTAAACCTGACCTCTGCCTCTTCTCCCCTCAGTGTTGAAGAATGCCACAGTAAAGAAAAGCTATACATTGGTACAAGTAAAGAAGAGGTTATATCATGTCAATATTTGCTGTCTCTTGTGTGCTCTGCTATACAATAGCTATACATTGGTACAAGTAAAGAAAAGCTTTGTTCAGTACGAGACGAAACCACAAGGGCTCACATGACGTTTTCTCATTCTGTAGTTCTGCTTTAATAACTGGAATGCTACACTTCACAAAGAACATATATTCACTTCTCTTATGTTTTTTAATACTCCTCTCCTGTATATAAAAATTAATGCCTAAGCAAGGAGAACAGAACCTATATGTCACGTGGAATTATAGAGGTGACTGATTTTGCCAGTTCGACTTTGTAGGCGGCTTAATTTTATGCTTTCACTCAAGTTACAGGACCTGAAATCTCTGATCCGTGTTGCGGCATCTCAAACAACATGATGCGTTTTTCTTCCCATGCTTCAGAACCCAACTTCAAAACTTTAGATATATATCTTGCTGTGAGCGTCAAAATTCTAGATGGAGCCCCATATCTTACTACTATACTATGCATCATAGCGTATTTGTTGTCTTCAAGTGAAGCTAAACGTGTGCCATACCAATTTTCTTCAATTCTTGAGATTTCAATTGTTATACTTCCAATTAATAATATGCAAGATGCTCACAAATCTTACATTTACTCTGTAAAATGCATGAGTGTTCTTATATCTGTTGCCCTGGCTATTTCACGGAAGTCTTTGTTAACAGACTGAACATTTCTAAATAATCTGAACGAAACATGGCTACAAATAATACATGTGTAATTAAATTTAAAGTATTATGGGTAAGATTTCAATCCATAACGGCTGCACTGTTTTTTTAAACACTCATTTGTATGGCAGCGATAATACTTTTTAGTTATATACTGGTTATCAAAGTATAATTAAATAGATTTACTTATTCTTGCTACAAGGTTACTAATTTTTTCTTTCACACATGATGAATTTGCTTTTGTTATCTGCCTGTCAATTAACAAAGCTAACACCTTTTTTCCTTCGTCGGTATCGGCTATCTGCTTTGCTTAATTTACTATGTTGAAAGCAAATGAAATGTAGGCAACTATGCCATAATGTCTATTGTTCTGTTTTTTGAGGAAATATGTTGCTATCAGCCCATGATGGTCGTGCTCTCACCAGAAAAAAAAAATATATTCTACTCTTTTATCCAGAACTCATGGCATAATAAAACAGTCTGCAAGTTGTTCGTCAGTTATCATTGTGAGTTGTTTGTATGTGAGCCACCATATTTTAATGGGACTTTTACATCATATCATTGTATTATGTGTCTCAGTAAAATCAGTTCTGACCCATGAGTTATTCTTATATTGTAGGAAAGATCATACTGTGTTAGGCTTTAATTTGCTTGCGTTTGTACCACAGATTAGTTGGAGGAAAATTAATCCAGCCATTAACTAAGATCAAAGAGGATTCAATCCTTCGTCTGAGGTAGATCCTTCCATTCATTTTCCCATGATGTTGCTGCTGTTGGAAACTAATTCTATCTACAACAAGATTATATTTTAACCTGAAATGTCTTTAGACAACTGCTACATAGTAACTTCTTAATCAAATGAGGTTGTTCGTCTTGCTTTTATCAGAAAAAGGCTTTTCCTTCTACCTCATCTTCCCATATATATGTTTATTGATGAATATTGCTACTCTTTATTTATCATATTGCTTATGAGGCTTATTTGGGGTGGATTGATTCGTCTCGAGTAGATTGAAACTCTACAGCCATAATCCTTCAGCCACACTGCCTATGATGAGTGTGTTTACCTACATCTAAGTGCATAATTTTTGTTTCAGATGTATGTGTGTTTTTGTCATCATCGGAAACTCATTGGTGGTAAATTCTGATGGCCTCTTTGAATTATATTAAAATTGAAATAGGTGCAGCCTCCAGAAATTAAAACTATCTTGAATTCTCTCCTCCAGACCACATCAATGACCCAGCCACTACGAACATATTCCTTCTTCAGTTTATTTGTACCATTTGTGAAGATTTATTCGCTGGTTTATCATGTGCCAGATGTTTTTTTCCTTTTTTACTCTTATTGTTTTGTTGTGGCCTTCTGAATGTTCCTTTTCGTTAAGATCCTGCCAGCATACTGAGCATAGTTTAGTGTATTTTTTCTACCTTATATAAGCAATTTAATCTGGTTGATTTGAGTACTATCTATTTCTTATGCTTGATCTATTTTTATACCATGCCATTACGAACTCATTGTATAAGGTAACCTTAGTTGGCATTTTCCTTACAATAGAATGGTGTACGTGGAAATTCAGAATGGGTAACTATGCATTGCGTTTCAATGGGAATACTGTCCGTACCCTTGGCCAGACTAAATTGGATGTTTCTATATATTTTCCTTGGCGCCACCTTCAAAGAATACTATGGTACTTTCTTCTTTATACACTTCGTTGATTTCACTTTCAGTAAAGCATTTCTTTTCTTTTCATCAGCTGAGCCTACTTCTATATGTATTCTTATTATCAAGACGATAGAGGTTCATGGAGGGAGGAGGCTTTTACAAAACAATAGACTGTTATGGTTAATTTATGCGATGTGTGATGCTATATAGCAGCACACATATTTAGCCTTAGTGTCCAGGATGGACAAAACAAGTGGCTCAATCCCCCAACGCATGTGCTTTGTGCCCTATGCATTTACTCAACTCTGCCCTTTTTAGAGAAACATTCTGATGGTGATTGGTTTGAATAGATTTATTGAGGATGTAATGTGTAGAATTATGATCATTCTCCTGTTGGATATACTTTTTTCTTTGGTGTACTGTGTAGAAATGTGAATAGCTTTCAAATTCTTCCCATTCAACCTTATATTAGTTAAATTATTTTGTTTTGCGTGGCCAACTGCAGGTACTACTTTCCTAATTCTATTCCTGCCAAGAATTCACTTATTTTTTTTTGCTGTATCACTATGTGCCTTGGTGAGCCTGAGGATGGAGGATTATTTCTCTACTTGTGGACCTACATGTAATCTGTTTAATTTCCATTGTGAATGCTGTATCACTCCTAGATCCATTTTATGTTATGCCAATGTGATATGAATCTCACCATTGCTCTGTTTTTCCTGTTTCATAAGGTTCTGATTGACTGTTGTGGTAATTGTCAATTTCATATGACCTTACAGATATCTTATAGACCAATGCTAATCTTTTTGTAAATAACAATGTAATCTCTATGCTCGATCTGGTATGTTACTGTAGCGAGTAACAACATATATGTATGACTATAATATTACAAGCATGTTTTGTTTCAACTGTTGAATATTAACCATCTAATTACTAATCTGTATATAATGTGACAACTACGGGCAAAAAATTAAAAGAACCAATAGGTGCCGCGCGGCAAGCCGCGCCTTTCGAATCTAGTAGTTCACATTAGTACAAGGAAGTTCACGGTAGTAAACAATTCACAGCTAAAAGTATTGAGCAGCATTGCATGCACAGATTACGGTAAGCTGAAACAAATCACATGGGGCCTGTTTGGTTGCTAGCACGTTTTTCAGCCCTCACGTCTTCATGGTCCTGGCGAGCCTGTCCTGGAAAAACGGGAGTTGAGCCATATTGTGTATGTAGTTTGGTTGTCAACAATGTTCTAGTCATGCCCGTTTCGCTAGATGCAAGATTTTTTAGCACGGCGTTTGGTGTTCATCTGTGTTTCGTGTACTCTTACCTCATGTCATGTGGTAGACTTATCTCACACCATCACAACACCATGAAGGGCGGCGAGCAGGACAACTGTCGGGGGGAAGCCCCCGAGTGGGGTCAATATGGTAAAATAAGGTTGACTCGGAGCTGACCGAGTCAATGGAAACCGACATACCATACTGGCTTATCCGGATTCGTCCGAGTCAGGTCAAACCGACATAGCCTTATGTCGGGTCAAGCTTATTATATGTCGGACTATCCTTCGTTGTTCTTATGTGCAGGAGGAAGTAAACCGAGTTATCAGCTTAGGGCACACCTATGCCGGATGGGGTCATCTCGGATGGTGGTCCAAGCTCCTTGAGACACGGAGCGAAACAAGGGCGGCGGCGTGCTGCAAGTGGACGGCGTGCCAAGCCTCGGCCACGCCTCTGACGCGTGCGGCGCGGCACAATGGCGCTATGCCTAGGCTTGGGCGTGCTGTCGGGTGCAGCGGCGACCGTGGCGACCAGCGCTGCCACGGTCTGGGTATGGCGCAGCGGCGCCCGTGCCGGCCGGAGACCAAGGGGTATGGGGCCAGTAGCATTGTTTTACACTGTAACCCTGGGTTTCTCTATATAAGGGGTACCAGGGGCTCCTCTTACAGGGACGATCCCCAGCCGCTACGCAGAGACGCTGAGCAACTACTTGGCAGTTCCTGAGAGCTAGAGGAGAGCCAGAGAGCTATTCTCAGATTCGGTAGAGGCTTAGATCTTGCCGCTCTTTGCATACGGCTCAAGGACCAAGCTTGTAACTAGTTGTAATCCACATATAAATCAAGCAGCAAGCAGGAGTAGGGGTGTTATCTCCTCACGAGAGCCCCGAACCTGGGTAAATCGCGTGTGTGTGTGTGTGTGAGTGTGTGTGTTCGTGTCTGTACGCCGTGCGTGCAAGCCCTCCCCGGTACCCTCCAGCGTCCAATCGGCCCCACATCAAGCCTATATGGCATCTGCCGTGACACCACCACGACAGTTGGCGCCCACCGTGGGGCCAGCAGTGGCGCTGGCTGGTGTGTTCATCCGGACGGGTTCCTTCATCGAGTCGGGTGAGCGCGTTCTCTGTGGCCTTGTCCACAGGTTCGGCTCGCTCAACGTCGTCAGCGACAACGCCGGCTGTTTCGGCAGCAGGCCGCTACCCCGGAACGGCTGCCTCATCAAGTTCGGCTCCCTCACCGTCTACGTCGCCACCGAGGTTCCCTGCCAATTTCCCGAAAGGGTGCAGGTTGCAGCGGATCCCCCCGCTGTGTGCGCAGCTCGCGGCCGACGTATCGCCCGTCCCGCTGCTAGCTGTGCAGAGGTCATGATGACTGCCCCGGTTGCTGGTACCGGGGTGGCCGAGGTCAGCACCAGAACTACCCGGACGGCGCGCCCGCCGCTGGAGAGGCCGGAGAATCGTCCGGAGCAGGCCGGTACATCTGCTGTGCCGGTGACGCCGAGTCCTCTTCAGGACGTGATCGAGAAGCTGGCGACGCCAGTGGCCCCGAGCGCAGATGTTGCTCTGACTCAGGCGGAGTTGGAGCAGCAGCGCCAGGAGATACTCCGAGAGGCCCAGGAGGTGGCCCGAGTTAAGCAGGATTTCGACATCTCTCTCCGTGAGTACAATATCGCTCATGGTTTTACACCGGTAGCTAACCCGGTTAGTCGCATAAATGAAGTACGTGCTAGAGGTAGAGACCTCAATGCCGAAATAGCTAGAGATGGTAGAGCCAAATCTAGTAGAACTGCTAGTCATGTGTCGGCAGGCCGGCCGAAATATAGTACCCCGGGCAAGAATCTTAGAGCTGCTGAGGCTGCTATAGCTGAGTTACCTAATTTATCCGGTGAAGCTCGTAGTAGGCAGCAGGACCGAGTTAATGAGTTGGTAGCTGTAGCCAACAGGCAGAATGAGGCATACCGGAATGCAAATCCGGGTGTGGGAGGATCCGGGTACCTTTACTCGGGTGGAAATGCTGGAGGAGCGTCCAAGGGACAGGCCTCTTCGCCGTATGTCGGCGCAAGCCGTGGCCAGAGTGTGAACTCTGGCAAGAATAAACAGCTGCAGACGTATGATCCGGTATATGCCGGAAAGCAGAAGGCTGCCCAAGGCAACGTCGGCCAGGGAGGCCCAGGACCCGTTCAGGGCAGACAAGAGGCCAACCGGGTCAATCCGGCGAATCCGGGTCAGCCACCTCGGTATCCGGCACCCATTCCACCTCGTCATCAAGCGGGTGCCGGGTATGCCGAGCCGGCAGCTGACCGGTACGACGACGGTTACTCGGCCATGGAGCGTGCCGGGTATACAAGATACAGAGATCTGGCGACCGAGGGTGCACTCGGTGCTAGGCTGGGAGCTCGCCAGTTACCGGCTCACGATGTACGCAACAAGCTTGACAGAATCTATCTGTCTGAACTGCTGGAGGAGCAAGGTCCACCGGGTCCTGCATGCTTTGGACCCCGGATCATGAAGCAGGCACCGGTGCCGAATTTCCAGCTCCCCCGGGGTGCAAAGACCTATGACGGCAGCACCAAGCCGGAGGACTGGCTGACAGACTATGTCACCGCTGTGCACATTGCCGGCGGAAGTCGCAGATGGGCAGTGCGGTATGTGCCGCAGATGCTAGAGGGACCAGCCCGAATCTGGCTGAATAACCTGGAGGAGAACAGCATTGACTGCTGGCTCGACTTCTCCGACGCCTTTGTCAGCAACTTCTCCAGTACTTACAAGAGGCCGAATCGACCTCAGCAGCTGTCCATGTGTCGGCAGCGAGAAGACGAAACAGACCGGGAGTACCTGACCCGGTGGAGCACGATCCGGAACTCCTGTGAAGGAGTGATTGAATCACAAGCCATTGCCTGGTTCGCGCAAGGATGCCGACATGGCTCCATGCTTTGGCAGAGACTCCAGAGGGAGATGCCGGCCACCTTGGCCGAGACAATGTCAATTGCTGACAGCTATGCACTCGGTGACCCGACACAGCCATTGCTGACCCAGGTTGATGTGGGCAGGAGGTATCCTGCTCAAGACCGAGACAGATCGAGCCGGCGTAGCGATCGCCCGGACAACCGAAACAAGAGAAGAGACGACCGACCGGATTACCGGTACGGGTCGGACCAGGTCGCAGCTGTCGACCAAGATCAAGCGGGTGCCGGCAGCAGCCAGCGCCAGAAGAATGAGGGTCCCTCTTGGGGCCAGAACTCGGAAGGAAGAAAGCCATGGAACGGCGAGAGGAAGCCGTGGAGCGGCGAGAGAAAGCCATGGAACGGAGAAAGGAAGCCATGGAGTGGCAACAAGAAACAGCTGGATGATCAGGAGAGGTACATCTACGAGAAGATGCTGGATGGCCCTTGCTGCTTTCACACCCGACACCACAGCAAACCGGCGCAACACTCGACTCGCGACTGTGACCGGCACAAGAATCAGTCAGCGGCCACTGGTCCGACACCGAGACCCGCACCTTTGACAGGTGCAAATGCTCAACCCCTGAATGCACAGCCGAGGCAGGAGGACGTCAACCAGGTAGCAAACAACAACAATAACAATTACAACGGCAATGCTGGCCCGAGTAGGCAGAATCAGTACCGAGAGCCTCACCAGAGTTACATGGTCTTTGTGACCGAACCCAACGACAAGCAGAGTCAGCACAGGCGTGCGATGGAGGTAAATGCTGTTATGCCGGCGGTGCCGAAATTCATGTACTGGTCCGAGGATCAGATCAGTTGGAGTGTCAAGGACCATCCAAGGGTCATGCCCAATCCCGGAGGTTATGCTCTGGTGGTGGATCCGACATTCGTCGGACCCAGCATTAATGTCAGGTTCACCCGGGTCCTTGTGGACAACGGGAGCAGCATCAATATTATGTACCGAGATACCATGGTCAAACTCGGTATAACCGAGAACATGATGCAGCCAAGCAGAACTACCTTTCATGGTATTGTGCCGGGTGTCTCGCATGCACCTATGGGCACTGTGTGGGTCGACGTTGCCTTTGGCGACAAAAGCAATAGCAGAACCGAGAGTCTGCTGTTCGAGGTTGTGGACCTCGAAAGCCCGTATCATGCCTTACTCGGTAGGCCAGCACTCGCCAAGTTCATGGCGTCCACTCATGTGGCCTACCTGAAGATGAAGATGCCGGGTCCGAATGGTGTCATCACTATCTCGGGTGACTACAAGCGTTCGATGGAGTGTGCCTCTGCCGGATCACTGCTGGCCGAGTCACTGGTGATTGCTGCCGAGAAGAGGAGAATCCATGAGGTGGTAGCTCTGGCCCAATCTGCTCAACTCGGTATACCGAGTCCGGCCAACCCGCAGCAGACTGCAACCTTCCAGGCGGCGAAGGAGTCCAAGAAAGTGGGCATCGACGAGTCTAACCCGGACCATACCGTCATCATCGGTGCCGGGCTGGACAGCAAATAGGAAAGCGAGCTCATCCACTTCCTCCGTGAGAATCGGGATATCTTCGCATGGTCCAGTCAGGACTTGCTAGGTGTTCCGAGGGAGTTGGCTGAGCATTCTCTGCATGTCAGGCCAGATGCTAGGCCTGTGAAGCAACCGACACGGCGTCTTGCCGAAGGAAGAAGGAAGGCTGTGGGTGACGAGTTAGCCAAGTTACTCGCAGCAAATGCTGTCGTCGAGGTGAAATACCCGGATTGGTTGGCTACCCGGTCCTGGTAGAAAAGAAGAAGAAGAACCGAATGCTGCCACTGTCTGGCGCATGTGTGTCGACTACACACACCTGAACAAGGCATGTCCTAAAGATCCATTCCCGCTGCCTCGGATCGATCAGGTGATCGACTCCACGGCCGGGTGTGAGCTGTTATCATTTGTAGATGCGTACTCTGGTTTTCATCAGATACCACTCAATCCTGATGATCAAATAAAGACTGCTTTTATCACACCCGTACGGGGCTTATTGCTATCGTGTCATGTGTTTCGGTTTGAGAAATGCTGGCGCAACTTATCAGCGCTGTATGCAAAAATGTTTGCATGATCAGATAGGTAAAAATGTGCAGGTGTATGTCGACGACATAGTTATTAAAACTAAAGAAAAACGCACTCTGCTGGATGATCTCAAAGAGACATTCGCGAACCTAAGAAAATTCCGACTTAAACTTAATCCGGATAAGTGTACATTCGGTGTACCTGCAGGAAAGTTACTCGGGTTCCTCGTATCTAGCCGGGGTATCGAGGCAAACCCGACTAAGATCCGGGCGATAGAAAAAAATGAAGTTGCCAAGATGCCTCCGAGATGTCCAGAAATTCACCGGATGCCTAGCATCTCTGAGCCGTTTCTTAGGTCGGTTGGGAGAAAAGGCCTTGCCCTTATACCAACTGATGAAAAAATCAGACAGGTTCAGCTGGACTCCGCAAGCGGATTCGGCGTTTCATGAGTTGAAAGTAATGTTGGCAACTGCGCCGATACTGGCTTCGCCACTACCAAGTGAGCCAATGCTGCTCTACATTGCGGCCACTAACCGAGTCGTTAGTGTTGTAGTAGTGGTGGAGCGAGAGGAAGAAGGAGCTACCGTGCAGAGGCCGGTATATTATTTGAGTGAGGTGCTCTCCACATCAAAACAAAACTACCCTCACTATCAAAAAATGACTTATGGTGTCTACATGGCAGCCAAAAAGCTAAAACATTACTTCCAGGAGCATCCCATAACTGTTGTAAGTGCGGCTCCGGTGTCGGAAATCATAGGCAACAAGGATGCCAGTGGCCGAGTCGCCAAATGGGCTATTGAGCTTGCAGCTTATGCGCCGCAGTATGCCAGAAGAGATACCATCAATCTCAAGCGGTGGCCGAGTTCCTTGTGGACTGGGCTGAGATGGAGTATGAGCCGTCCTTACCTGACTCCAACTACTGGAGAATGCATTTTGACGGGTCCAAGGTAAAGGAGGGCCTGGGAGCTGGTGTAGTTCTCACCTCACCAAAGCGAGATCAACTGAAATATGTGTTGCAAGTTCACTTCGCAGCTTCCAACAATGTCGCCGAGTATGAAGCGCTGATTCATGGACTCAAAGTGGCCAAGGAAATTGGAATCCGCCGGATCATCTGCTATGGTGACTCGGACCTGGTGATTCAGCAAACATCAGGCAACTGGGATGCCCTAGATGCCAACATGGCGGCATACCGGTTCCATGTCCAGAAAGTTTCGGGATTCTTTGATGGGTGCGAGTTCACGCACATTCGGCGGACAGATAATGAGAGTGCAGACATGTTGTCCAAGATTGGGTCTTATCGGCAAGCCATTCCACCCGGAGTGTCACTGGAGCATCTTCACAAGCCGTCAATCAAGCCTTCACCCGAGTCAGACTCAATATTCATCCCGGGTAATCCAGAGCTCGGTATCATCCCGATGGATGTAGATGTCGGAAGCAAGTTGCAGAACTCGGGGACTGCTGCGCAGACCCGGGGACTTCCATGGATGTTGATTATATTCAGCAAGACTCGGCGGTTACGCTGGAGAATTGGAAAGCTGCTTGGCGAAACTCGGGGACTCCTTGGGAGGACTCGGGGGCTCACCAGCCTATGTCGGCTGTGGTGATGTCGGTTGATGTGATGGAAATTGACGAGCCTGTACACGGCACTCGCCCGGTACCGGCATGGGCGCAGCCCATCATGACCTTCATGTTGGATGGCACTCTACCGAGTGATGAGGTCTCGGCCAGACAAATCCAAAGGCGATCCAAATCCTTCACGATCATCAATCAAGAGCTGTACAAGAGAAGTGTGACCACTGTACTTCAGCGCTGTGTCGAGCCAGAAGAGGGAGAAAGAATCCTACGAGATATCCACCAGGGGGAGTGCGGTCATCACGCCTCTTCCCGAGCTATAGTGGCTAAAGCATTCCGATATGGATTCTACTGGCCCAGCGCTTTGCAACAAGCAGAAGATATTGTCCGGAAATGTGAAGGATGTCAGAGATTTGCTCACAAGATTCATATGCCGGCATCAGCTCTTAAGACTATTCCTATCACTTGGCCATTTGCTGTATGGTGTCTGGATATGGTGGGACCATTTAAACCAGCCCGAGGTAACATGACTCACATCCTGGTGATGGTGGACAAGTTCACCAAGTGGATCGAGGTGAAGCCAATCAGAAAGTGCGATGGCCGCACAGCCGTGTCATTCCTAAAGGATATTATCCTGAGGTATGGGCACCCGCACAGCATTATCACGGATAATGGCGCCAATTTCGCCGAGGGAGCCTTTGCTCGGTTTTGCCAGGAAAAAAGAATCCGGCTAGACCTGGCCTCGGTTGCGCATCCGCAGTCCAATGGCAAGTGGAAAGATCAAATGCCTTAATCTTATCCGGCATCAAACCCCGGTTGATTGAGCCACTGTTGCGTGCTCCGGGTTGTTGGCTGGATGAGATTCCGGCAGTACTGTGGAGTCTGCGGACCACGCCGAATCGTTCCACTGGCTACGCCATTCTTCCTGGTTTATGGAGCAGAGGCGNGGCAATATATCAGCAAAATCTCCGATGTTATCATAACCGGAAAGTGAATCCTCGCAAATTCCGAGAAGGAGACTTGGTGCTCAGGCTGGTACAGCGCACCGCCGGAATGCACAAACTCTCACCTCCTTGGGAAGGGCCATTTATTGTGAGCAAAGCTTTGAACAACGATGCATATTATCTTATTGATGCCCAGGCACAGGTGAGGAACCGAATGGATAGATCCGGAGAGGAAACGAAGCGACCTTGGAATGTAGCTCTTCTTCGCCCATTTTACTCTTAAGGACTCACTGTATGTATCTCAAAACTTTGAAATGAAATGTCGGCACTCCGAGATGAAACTCGGGGACTGCCTTGTTATGAATCTTGTGTTGTATGTTTGTTTATATCTGTTTCCTTTATGTCGGGTGGCTCCAAAAATCGTGCCTCCAGGTTTGCAAGTATTGTATGCTATGTTTTTGTGATTTTGTGACCCGAATGCCAAGAAACCCATCGAGGTAGGCAAGGGCTGAGATTGCAAAGGATAGTAAACAAGAAAACAGACCCGGGGACTCGGTCCAGGGGCGATTCGGTTTTCTTTTCTGTTTTATGTCGGATGGCTCTAGACCATGTTTCAAAGTTTTGAGTATTGTATGCTATGTTATTGTGATTTTGTGACCCGAATGCCAAGAAACCCATTGAGGTAGGCAAGGGCTGAGATTGCAAGAAGTAGTACACAAGAAAACAAACTCGGGGACTCGGCCCAAGTGCGATTCGGCACAAGTTGTTTAGTTCCTAATTTTTATGTCGGATGATTATGAGCTTTGACTCAAAGTTCATTAGTATTGTATGCCGTATCTCGGTAATTTTGTGACTCGACTGCCAAGAAACCCATCGAGGTAGGCAAGAGCAGAGGTTGCTAAGTATGGTAAACAAGAAAACGAGCTCGGGGACTCGGTTCAGAATGATTCGGCATACTAAGTGAAACATGCTAAAAATGTGCAAAGTAAACGAACCAAGTACCAGGCATAAAAAGCTAAAGGTTTATATTACATTTGCACCCGGCATTCCGGGGATTTGATGATTTGAGTTTTTTCTAAGTCTAGGCAGTAGGATTCTAAATACTTGGAGCAGAGGTAGCGGCATCGGTCTTGGCCGGTTCCGAGGTTGAGGTCTCGGTGCTATCCTTGGTTGCAGCGGCCGAAGTGGTGCCTGTAGCTGTGTCGGGAGGAGTATCGGCTTGGATTTCTTCGTCGACGGGCTCCTCGTCTCCTTCTTCGCCTTCGCCGTCGGTCTCCAATTCCTCCGAGTGGGGAACCCGATCACCCGGGACAAAGCTGTGTACTGGAGCATACTGGATGAGCGAGTGAGCCAACTCTTGGCGGCGCTGGATGTGCTCCGGGTCAGTGAGCCACCTGGACCCGTCCCGCACTGTCTTCAGCATGTCGAGGTCAAGCTCCTCGTACCAAGATAGCACATATGTTAGCGCTTCATCCGCTCCGACTCGGGCAGCGGACGATCGCCAATCGTCGAGTCTGTCCTCGGAGGCCAACAGGCATGTGGCCAGTTCATCCACAACCAAAGGGGCCTCACACCCGGGCCAGAGAACGTTGTAAGCTCGGATGGCAGCGGTGAGGAGGTTCATCCCGATTAGCCTCATTGGGACCAAGCGAGCCTTCAGAGCCACCAAGTGGGCATCCATATCCCACTCGGCCGAGATAGGGCCCCCTCGGATCTTCTCGAACCGGTGCTCGGCAGCGCCCTTGTCCGCGGCAGCCTTGGTGTGGGGGAAGCGTTCTGAGTAAGGAATGGCTAACGCCACAATGAGTTATTTGAGAAGAAAAATAATAGATCGAGTAAAGGCAGAAGGGAAAGTAGCTTACTGTCCATCTCGGCGTTAATTTTGGAGATATCCACCAGCCACTGTGCAATCTTGGCTTTCAGATCTCGGAGCTCGCTCGCAGCCGAGGTTACCTCTGATTGGGACTCTGCAAGGGATGCCTTGAGCTTCCGAGTCTCCTCTTCTCGGAGCCGCTCCTCGGCAGCGGCAGTCTTTTCTGACTCAGCGGCTTCACCCCGAGTTTTCTCCAGCTCGGCCTTTAGCCGGGATATCTCCTCCTGCTCCTTCTTCAGCTCGGCTTTGGTGCGCAAGCTCGCGCTCCTTATGTGCGGCTGCGCCGAAGTAACTGATGTCAGAAGAAGAGAATTGATGCAAGTATAAATTCGAAGACAAAAATATGGCTTACACTCGATTTCCGAGATCCGTTTCTCCAAGCTTTCGGCCTTGAGCGCCGAGTCCGATACCTGGTCCAACTTGGCCCGGAGCAGCTTGAACTTATCAGAGAGCACCTTATGCTCCAGCAGCAGCTTGCGGTGCAGTTGTGTGCGCTTGGTCATGCAAGCCTGAAAAGAAGAAAAGTCAGTATTATTGATGAAGATTCAGGCCGAGTTACCCTCACTCAACCGAGTCATCTTTACTCGGCCGAGTTTCAGTCACTCGACCCGAATCTCGGGGACTGGGAAAGGATAGTATATACATTTAACAAGTAAACCGAGTTATATTTACTCGGCACAACTTACCGCAGCTGCTTGGTCGGCTGCAAGAAGGGCGGTTTTGGCTGCAGCCATCTTTTGGGCCACCAGACTCGGCCCCGCCGGGTGTTCCGAGACAATCTGGCCTGCTGGTGCCTTTGAGCTCACTTCGCTCAAGTCGGCGGCATTCCAGTCCATATGATAGTGCTCGAGGGAGCCCAGGCTTTTCCCGCTAAGTGTTCGCAGTGGCGCGAATCCCCAGCTGGTGGTCTGGATGCTGCCGGATGTCGCTGCTCCGGTGCTCAGTGGCACAATCAGTTGCCGTTCCGGGTTCGCCGACGCGGATGTCGCCGGTGCCTTTTCTGCCGATACCCCAGTGGCTGGAACTGGGGCCTTAGTTGGTTGTGGCTGCGGCTGCGGCTGTGCCGGAGGCGGTGTTGGCTTAGCCATGGATGTCGATTTGGATTTTGAGGGCGAGGGCTGCGACTTGTGTTTTGGCGGCTGCGGTGCTGCTGGAGCTGCTTTTTGCTTCTTCTTCTGGTGCTGCTGTGATGGATGTGGCGGAGCTTGTTGCTGCTGAGGTTGCTGCTGTTGTTGTTGTTGTTGTTGTTGTCGTTGTTGTTGTTGTTGCGGCTGAGTCTGCTGCTCTGGCTGCTGCTGCTCTGGCTGCTGCTGTTGACTCGGCTGTGCCGAATCCTTTTGGACCTCGGGAGCCGAAGAGCTGGCCCCGAGATAAATTACTTCAGGCGCTGCAGTTGCGGCCCCGACCGAGTCTTCAGTTCCGGCTCCGGATCCCGGAGCCGAGATGTCCGCAACCGGACTCATTCTCATTGGACTCGGAACCCGAGTATCGTCGGGCCGAGGTGGCGTCGGTGTCCTTGATGGGATCCGGTCGGTAGACCCGGAAGTGGGGGCCTTAGTCTTCAGAGGAGCCGCGCTGGAAAATCAAGATAGCAATGTATGTTGTCAAAAGGATGAGTACAGAAAGAGCAAGTTCAATCAAATGCACGAAGTATATGTCAGCAAGAGGGGGTCTTACCCCTTAGTGACGGGGCGCTGGCGCTTCGCCGCCACCTTAACTCGTTGTTTCTTGGGCGCGGGACCAGAGGTCCCGGAGGTTCCGGCGTCTGTGGGTGTGGCCGCCGCTGCTGGATGTTTCCGAGCTACGCCCTTGGGCCCCGTGGCGAGCGGCGCCACCTCAACCACCTCGTCCGAGTCAGCTGAGTTCGGAGACAGCGGATATGAATATGAAATGGGGAGAGGATCATACACCTCGGAAACCCGACAAGCGTCGCCTTCATCTTCAGACCAATTTCGGATGGAGGAAGCGCGAGTCTTACCCGTGGCAGAAAGTAGGCTGGCGTCCGGGATGGGCATGTTGTCCTCGTCATCCGGGTCTTCCGAGTCGGCCTCGACCCGGTCTCGACCCCAGTTGGCAGAGGGGTTTTGTCCGTCCTCCGTCCATTGACGATCGAATCTCTGAAAAAAGAAAGCAGGAAATGATTAGTACCAAGTACAAAGTTGTACCAACATAAGAGTTTATGTCGGTGAAACAGTCATGTCGGCAGAGGTGCTTACGTGTGGTGGTAGGTTGTTCCGGCTGTGGGGTTCTTTGCCCCATTCCCATGTCTCCGGCATCTTGGTCCGGGCTATGGCTTTGATGCGCCGCCGAATCTGGGCATTATCCAGCTCGACGGTGCTGACTCGGGTCGGGTCCAGCGGGCCACTCATGTGGCAGATCTTGTGGACTCGGCGCTGGAGGGGCAGAACTCGGCGGCTGATGAAAGTTGCAAGTAGGTCGTCTGCAGTTAATCCTTCCTCTCGGAGCTGCTCGACGACCTGGTGAATGTGGTTGACCAACAAGTTTGTATCCGTTGGGTGGTACCCCCAGTTGAGTTGAGCAGTTGGGGGGCCGATGGAGAAACTCGGCAAGTTGATCAGGTCCACCTCGGTGGAGTTCTTCACGTAGAAGAAGGAGTGTTGCCATTTCCGGCATGACTCCAAACCGAGAATCCGGGGAAAGATGGAGCCGCGCCGAGGATTGATGGTGGCGGCTCCGCATTGTGTCATCACCTTGGGCGCGTCCGGATTTTCGGGATTCGGAATGACCTGCTTCCGGAATCCGAAGTACTTGGACCAGGCCTCAACGGTTGGCCAGAGACCGAGATAACCCTCCATGAAGGAGACGAAGGCGGAGAGCGTGGTGAAGGCGTTTGCCGGGAGTTGGTGCGGTTGGAGACCGAATTTGTTGAGAAAATGCCGGAAGAAAGCGCTGGCGGGTAGGCCGAATCCTCGCTCGAAGTGCGCGATGAAGACGACGTACTCGCCTTCTTGCAAATCCGGGGTCATCTCTGGACCCGGAACTCGGCACGTTACCCCGGCAGGGATCCGCCGGGTCCGAATCAACCAATCTATGTCGGCTTGGCGGACATAGGAGCCCTCCCAGGCAGCCCGGATTGATTCCTCGGCTACTCCCTCTTCAACCACCTCTGCCACCTCGAGGCCGGGGTTGTTCGACATGTCGGAGAAGAGTTTTGGAGAGCTACAAAAGGAGTCACGGCATCAAGATCAAAATCATCACAGTAAAAGAAAAAGAAAAAACTAGAAGCAAACGGGGAAGATTATGAGTGTTCGCATTTAACTTAGATGCCGAAGAGCTAATGAGCAAGGAGGAAGGGAAGAAAAGGTTCTACGGTGGCTAATCCACCGGCGGCAAACCGCATCTGCGACTGCAAGTTCACCGGCGGTGCCGGATACATCGCCGCGGTGATGAACTCGAGGAAGAACAAGAACTCCCGTAGATTCAAAACCTTAAAGGTGCAAAAGAGAAGAAGAGAAGGGAATCCTACCGCGGTGTTGCGGCGTACGGCGGTGGCGCGGTGCGTCGGCGGCGCTACCGTCCGGTGGCTCGTCGGCGCGCGCAGTCCGTGCGTGCAAGCGGCGGCGGTGCTGTGCGCGGTGGCGTGCGGCGCTGCTTGGGCTCTGCGCGCTGGTGAAGAAGACGAGGGCAAGAGAGAGATGAATGCGGAGGGGAAGACGATGCTCTCTCCCTACTATTTATGGGCGGCGCAGGAGATCGTGGGCGCGGGATTTGCTGCGCACGATCTCGTAACCGACGGGGAGTTATGGCCCCACGATCTCCGCCACGATTTCCTACGTGGATTAACCGCCGCACGATCGGCCGCACGGTGGGTCACAGAGAGCTAACGGTTACCACGCCGCACACTTGATCGGGCAGGACCCGAGGAGACGCGGGCGGCGCGGTCAAGACCGCACTTGATTGCTTGCGTGCGCACAGTCTCCGAGGTGACCGGAGTGACGCAAGTGGCGTGCGTGCCAGTGGCACGTCCATCCGGGCGCAAGAGTCGAGGCGTTGGGCAGAGATGCTCTGCCACGTAGAGGAACCAAGGACTCGGAAAAATTGTGGGATCTTCCGGTGATTCGGAACGATCCGACATCAAAGTCGAATATCATGATGGAAGGTGAAAACTGCTTTCCGACATATAAATTGTTTACCGACGTATGTTATGTCGGTGATCACTTAAGAATATTGGTTTTACGGGTAAACCTGCCGTGGTCCTACATCTGAGGCTGCAGGATCACGCCAGCTTCGGGGACTAATGTCGGGGGGAAGCCCCCGAGTGGGGTCAATATGGTAAAATAAGGTTGACTCGGAGTTGACCGAGTCAATGGAAACCGACATACCATACTGGCTTATCCGGATTCATCCGAGTCAGGTCAAACCGACATACCATACTGGCTTATCCGGATTCATCCGAGTCAGGTCAAACCGACATAGCCTTATGTCGGATCATGCTTATTATATGTCGGACTATCCTTCGTTGTTCTTATGTGCAGGAGGGAGTAAACCGAGTTACCAGCTTAGGGCACACCTATGCCGGATGGGGTCATCTCGGACGGTGGTCCAAGCTCCTTGAGACACGGAGCGAAACAAGGGCGGCGGCATGCTGCAAGTGGACGGCGTGCCAAGCCTCGGCCACGCCTCTGACGCGGGCGGCGCGGCACAGTGGCGCTAAGCCTAGGCTTGGGCGTGCTGTCGGGTGCAGCGGCGACCGTGGCGACCAGCGCTGCCACGGTCTGGGCATGGCGCAGCGGCGCCCGTGCCGGCCGGAGACCGAGGAGTATGGCGTCAGTAGCAATGTTTTACACTGTAATCCTGGGTTTCCCTATATAAGGGGTACCAGGGGCTCCTCTTACAGGGACGATTCCTAGACGCTACGCAGAGACGCTGAGCAACTACTTAGCAGTTTCTAAGAGCTAGAGGAGAGCCGGAGAGCTATTCTCAGACTCGGTAGAGGCTTAGATCTTACCGCTCTTTGCATACAGCTCACGGAGCAAGCCTGTAACTAGTTGTAATCCACATATAAATCAAGCAGCAAGCAGGAGTAGGGGTGTTATCTCCTCACGAGAGCCCCGAACCTGGGTAAATCGCGTGTGTGTGTGTGAGTGTGTGTGTGTTCGTGTCTGTATGCAGTGCGTGCAAGCCCTCCCCGGTACCTCCAGCGTCCAATCGGCCCCACATCAAGCCTATATGGCATCTGCCGTGACACCACCACGACAATGAGAATACATCAAAGTAGGATAGATGCTGCAGTAGGGGTTTTACCTCCCCACGAGGGCCCCGAAGCAGGGTAGATCTTTGTGTTTGTAGTGTTCTTCGTGTGTGCTTTTCAGTGCATAATCCCTCCCCGAATCCTCTAGCGTCCATCGGCACCAAACTTAAGCCTACCCCTAGGCATCTGTTGTTCACCACGACGACACTTACTTTGTTACCTCACTAGGGATAAACCAAAATACCATGTTGTAGGGTAGGAGGAGTGACATACCTCTACCTAAGACTAGATCCATCATGTGTTTATTTTCACTTCATGTCATTAATCTTAAAGCTATACTCTGATGTTATCTTAATTACTAAGGTGCATGATTTAGTTGACATCTTGGTGGAGTATAAGTGAGACTAATAATCAAAAGGTCTCTATGTTAGGACGTGATGCCCATATAATTAGTAACATGTCATTAACCTTGTTTGCAATCTCATATGTTAAATCTATGTCTACCCATTTGCCACAACATATTAAAGAGAGAGTGCATGTGTGAAACCATGAACCCCGGTCCATTTTTAATCATAAGAAACACTTTTCCAACCACTTTTAAGCATCTTTTACGTTCAGCCATTTAAAAAATCAGAAAATACAAAAACACTTTTACTTCTTGCATTCACATATAAAAACCCCAAAAATACCATCCATCATCATTACTATCATCTGTGACACCCCCCTCTGACACATATCGCCAGAGAGGTGGTCGCCTCGTGCGCCAGCCCAGGATATCTGGTCGCACGTTACGACAATGCAACATAGCGAAAATATCATTACACAATCAGGCCCAAAGGGCTACAAATGGTTTACAGGGCCATCAAGGCATGAAAATTTATCATGGCCAAGTATGGCACTGGACAGAGTTCAACTGGCAGCGGAAGACAAAGATACGGCAACGGCTTAGTGCGGCTCCATTCCACAGGCATCTGGCTGGGCTACTGATCCTAGCGCGCTCCTGCTCGATCTCCTCGCTATGGTAGTAGATGAATCCTCTCAAAGTCTGGCCACATGAAAAGCCAGTCTGAGTACATTGACGTACTCGCAAGAAAATAACCACAAGACATGAACAGCCAAGCAATCAGGCAACAAGTAAGTAGCGACAGACAATAATCTAAACATGGCAAGTGACTACTTACGGCAGTCCAAGTGGGTAGCAACATGGCATCATAACAAAACATGGTATAAGCAAACAATGGGAGTACCACCAGTACAGGGTCCAAGCCAGGTGGGGTTGGATCGTGTACCGGGGGTCACACAAAGAGCTTACCTGTGACGAATAACGGGGTACCAGTTGGTAAGTAACACAACAGATCATATTATCACAACTAGGCCCACTGGCCTCTAGCCTCACGAGGCTAATCTCATCTGTCACTACTGCTAGGCCCACTGGCCTTGTCACACTTCCTTATCTCGAGCAATGTTCCCTGCACCATCTTATTGTTTATTAAGTGAGGTCAGGTTGTTCATCAATTGTTTCAAACAGATCTTAAGTTAAACCTCCGGACACGACAAAGACACATAGTGTGACTGACACTGAACTGTTGTTCCATATCCCAGGAACGGGGCTAGCTGGCTAGGTCGATGCTCTCGAGAGTTTGCTTTACCACCTATCAGAATGCACTCCACTCAGCCGACACCTCAGGTTCATCACGCCCAAAGCCGTACTAAGAAAATTACATTCTCGTGACGGTCCACTTGCCAAGACACCCTCCTGCCCCACCCTATACGCATGGTACAACGGGCAAGTAAGTCCGGCACATCCCCCGGCACTACCGGGTATGCCTAGCTCCGGACTCCTTATCGCAGTCGAACCCGTGCCTGTCGACCCCTCCCCTCGGACAGCACAACTGAACGACTGCGCCCAACAGATGGCACAAAAGGGGCTCAACAACCTACTAGGTCACGGTTTCCATGGGACAACGGTGGTATCGCGTTCAAGGGTTCAGATTAGTGGCACTATGAATAGACCTCATCGTTGTTTGGAGGGGTGTTTCATTTAATCAAGTTTCAGCATTCACATGTCCAAGCAACAAAAGATTAGTCCAACCCTATAACCACAATAACATAATAATATCTCATCAAACAATCAAAACATTAGCAACACAATATTTCAAGCAATAGATAGTTTGCATCAGCCGGGCGACTGTGGCGGAGATGCCTCCGGCCGGTGCCAGCCTCAGGTTGAGAAAAGGATAAAACAATACAGTCAACCGGGCGAGGGCGGAGATGTCTCCGTCCAGTAGCAGCCACGGGTCGAGTAAGAAAATAAAATCGCAAGTGGTTAGCGTCAACCGGGTGACTATCGTGGCGAGTCCGCCAACAAGCGTCATCACAGATCAACTAGTTGGTTAGCGTCGACCGGGTGACTATCGTGGCGAGTCCGCCAACAAGCGTCATCACAGATCGACCACAGATTATAACATAGTGTTTCAAACAGATGACTGTGGCGGTTCCTCCAGCCGGTGTCACCATAGATCAATTACAAGGTTGGTGAGGCATGTAGCCTCCAAACAATGAACCGAAAAGCATTCATAAGAAAGAAAGCATCCATTCCACTCGAGGGTTATCTCGACGTGGTGTCAGCAATCTTGGCAAAAGAACCAATTGAAGAGTCAGCTCCCAAGCGTCGCAGTCCGGGTGGTCTATGCCAACCATATTTGACAGAGGGACAAGAAGCAAACAACTCTTTTGGCAAATGCCCCCAACTCCGAGGATCACGGGCCGACATTTGTCCGCACCTAGCCTCGGCGTTGAAGAAGAAGCAAACAATCAACGCATGTTTTTGTTATTTAGTTGTCAAAGCCACGCAAGTGCGAGGCGCACAGATAATTCATACATCAATCTAATGCATACACGGATGATGAATAAAACATGGAAGGAGTAATATCATCAGTCTCATATTAAATAAGAACAACAAACAGTCATGCATAAATAAACAGACAAGCAAATAATACTGGGCAAGACAATAAGCAAATAACAAACAACATTGCAGGACGGCTCATAGCAAGGGGTTAGCTTGCCTTCGAAGACGGGATCCATCGGGCTTGGAGAGGTTGGGTTGGTTCCGCGGCGTAGGGCAGCGATAGCCGCTTTTATCCGGACTCCGGATTGCACTCACACAAGGGCACCCAATATCACTATTTTGGAACAAGATGGAATTAGTACCACTGGTTAGAGCTCGTCGAGATACAAATTTAGAAAGTTGAATCACCGAAAACGGACTTACGGTTCAAAGGATATTGCCGTTTGAAAATTCCAGTAGCAGGAAAAGAAAAACTGCCGCGGGGAAAAAAAAACGGACGGGCCGCAAATGGGCCGCTTTCAGAATCGGCCGGGCTGGATGCGTATTTCCCGAAATACGCCTTCCGTGTAGGAAGACGGAAAACGGAGAAGGCGCCTTGACTTAACCTGACAGTGGGGCCGGGCCGAGGCGGGGCCCGCCTGTCGGCGTCACGAGGACGCCACGCTGGCCGCCACGCTGGCATCCACACCCCGGCGTCGACCACGCGCGGGACGAGCCCGATGGGGGTGTGCCAGGGCAGGGCCGGCCGCCGGAGCTGGTCGCGCTGCCGCCACTGCCCTAGGGCTTGCTGCCAGCCGCTAGGGTGATGGGAGGACCGCCTCATCGCACCGCCTCCGGAGAGGGCGGTCTCGACCGCGGGGGAGCACGGGGCGCCGCCATGGAGCCGGGCTCCGAGAGCTCGCCGCCGGCGGGAGGTGACGACGCCGAGGCTACGGCGCATCACTTCCCCAAATGTCATGTCTGGGAGATAGAGGGGAGCAAGAGGAACTTCTCTACGGTTTTAATCGAAGGATGGGACGGTAGGAAGCTCGCCGTGGTCCGTGGACCGACGGCGGCATCCACGGCCGAAACGGAGCAGGGCTCCACCATCCTGCAACCAAAAGGCAGAGGGGCTCCGAGGGGAAAAGAGTGGGGGGTGCGGGGCGCGAGGGAGCTTGGAGGTGGTCTCATATAGGCAGGGGAGGGAGAGGTAGGTGGCGGCCGGTTTTGGCCATTGATGGCCACCGGTGCACCCGCCTGCGTCCAAGCCATGAATGGGGGGATAAGAGCGAGTGCGAGCTGATCCCCGGGAGCAGGAACAGCTCGGGAATCCGCACGTTGAACTCGAGCTCGAGGGCAGCGGCGAGGGGGGGGGGGGGCTGACACGCGGTGGGCGGCGCCTACTTCGGCCAGGGAATTTAAGGGGGAGGATAGGGGCGGCTCCGGTCCGAGCTAGAGAAGCAGGAGAGGGTGCGGCCACTGCTGGTTTGGTCCGGGACCGAGGAACATCAAGGGGAACCTGAGGAACAGGGGAGGTCGACGCGTGAGGGTGCCGGCCAGTGCACGCCCAGGCGTCCGGAGCACGCCACGAGCGGCATGGACGTGCCAGCGGGATTCCAGGGGAAAGGGAGCTACCACACTGCACCACTAGGGCTACCAGGACACGACCAACTCGACTAAGCAAGAAACCCTCAAGAACTCGATGCTTTGCAAAGCAAAATTTTCAGAAAACCGAATTCACATAAGGTGCTCGACGAAAAGACAGGGGTCTTGCCCTTCCTAGAAAAATCCCAAAAATTCAGTCATGGGTTGCTTTAGTAACAGGAGGCTGTCTGTGGAGTATGAGCTCAATTGGGAACCTGGAAAGGGTTCGAATAATTCGGTGTCCAAAATGGCCCAAATGGCAGGGGTATGCCAAAAGCACTTCCTCAAACAATCTTGATCTGATATTGGGGAGGTGGGGTTGTTTAGGGGATCTTGTCAACTTGGCAAAGTGGCAATGCCAAATGATGTTTGAAGCTAGGGGTTGCTTTGGAAATCACTATTAGGCACAAAAAGGGCATTACAAAGGAAGTACCTCAAATATTGCTCAAATGAGGTTGGTCCAATGGAGTGAAATGTTCAGGAGGCCAACTCATGCACCTCACCAAAATTTCAGAATTTTTGGATGAGTGGAAGGTGTCTAGATAATTCCTGGATTGGAAATGGCATTTTAGAAATAACGCCCAACTTGGAAATATTGCATTGAGGTATGCAATATTTTTGCATAGAATGTCTTCATATGGATATGGGAGTCCTCTGGTATTTTTAGTGGGATTTCTCCGGCTATGGAAATAGGCTTCCCTTTGGTAGGTGGAGAAAAGGTTTTAAAAGGTTCGTTAATTAGGGCTAGGGTTTTTGGGAGAAAACCTGAGCATCAAAATTGTCACGGGAGATGGAATGGTTCGTGGATCACCGGGAAAATTTGAGAGAGCAATTCCCAAGTCAAATCATCCTCAAAAGATTTTAAGAACCATTTAGGAAAAGAGAAAAGTTTTTCAGGTGTCAGGAAACACCGCAAAAATTAGGGACGAATTTTCGGGGTGTTACATCATCCTTGCATACTTGTTCACCACCATTGCATATTTATTTACTGTTTTGCATTCATTATCATCTTAATATCATTCTCACACCTTGTGCTTGACAACCACTTGGTGAGGTTGAGGGCACAAAGCAATCTATTTTGTTTGCAGGAAATCTAGAGAAGGACAAGAAGATAAAACCCACACTACTGATATCTCGAGAGTTCGATATTAAACCCTCGAGTCACCTTCTTGGGGAAAAACTACCACTTCTACATACTCTGCACTTGGAGGCTCAACCTATCCCTAATATATTATCTTCCTTTCAGGGTATCAAGAGTACTTGTTGGCGTTGTTGAGGGAGAAGAACACTCTCATCAATCCCGTCATCAATCGGCGCCAAAAATAACGACCTGAACCCTACCCCCCGATCTGTCTGTGCACCACCCTGCTCCCGAACGGCCACCACCTGCGCCGCCACCACCTCCGCCGCCACCACCTGCGCCGCCACGTCCGTCTCGCGTATATAGCCAACTGCTCCACCGCAACGTGCTCCACCATTACATGCTCCACCGCCACCAGCTCCACCGCCACCAGCTTGTCCCGCTCGTTCTGCCACTGCGCCTGTGTAACAGCCCTAACTTGGCAACGAAAAATACGAAGAATTTTTCCACTTTTGTTTCCTTGTTTGCATCATAGCATCCACATGCATTTGTCATTTCTAACAAATGCACCTTGTTTTGGAAATCAATTGTAATGGGAAGCCAACCCTCCCCAAAAACCTCCAACCAACTGTTGCTCAACTTGTCAACCAACCATTCTTGGACTTCCAACTTGTTTAGGAAGATCCATAGTTGCCTCTTATCCCCAATTCTCAAATTCCAAGTTTTGTCAATTGGGAACTAAATATGAGAATTCAAATTGGCTTAATTCAAACTACACTTATGGAACCAAGTTAAGTTTTCCAAAAATTCAAACTAAAGTCATGGGGAGTCTCTTTAGGGTTGTGAGAGTCTCCATGAAAATTCTCATGAATTTTGGAATTGTTAAAATGCCCCAATTAAATACATTTTGGGAATTGCTCCACTTTACCCTATTTAAAAGCTATGAACAAATGTTGGTCAAATTAATTTATTTGGCCTCACCAATTTTTGTGGAAGTTTAAAAGCTTAACTGGAGCCTTTGTGATTTTTCCCAGATTTTATAAACATGTTTTAGTTCCTATTTTAAATCCCTGAAGTTGCTGAACTAAAGAGGAAATTGCAAAATGATTAAAATTCTGACGAGAGGGTCCCTCTGTCAGTCTCCCTCTCTCCCCTGTCCTCTCACTGTGCGCCATGGCGCACTGGCGCCATGCCGCCGAGGTGGCCAAGGGCCATGCCGCCCGGCCGCAGCGCCCTGGTGGTCAAGAGCCTGCCGAGGACGCCCACCTGCCCCGCGACCTGTCTTTCCCTTTTTCCTTCCCGCGAGCAAACCCTAACCCTAGCTTCTCTCTCCGCCGCTGCTTACCGCCGCTGTCCGTCGCCGCTTCGTCGTCCCCTCCGTCAGCCCGGGACCAGCTGACCGCACTGGGAGCACCGCCGGGCCGCCCTCCATCTTCCTCGCCGACGCCTGCTTGATGGGAGGGCCTGACGCGAGCTAATCGCTCGGTTCCCTCCGACGCCGTCCATCGCTCGCCGTCATCGTCCTCGCCGAATTGCCGCCGCCTTAGGCCTCCCCTGCCTCCGACGTGCAGCCCTACGCATCCGTGGTGAGCCCGCCGTCCTTTTGGACATCTTTTCCCGCCTCCTCCCCCTCTGCATCCCCGTTTCCGTGCGGAGGTCGCCGCCGTTCGCCGCGGCCGAGCGCGGTCGAGCACGCGTACGTCGCCCCGGCACCGTCCCTTCGCCCGCAAGCACCCGCACCGCATCGGCCCCGCAACCGCACGTTTTTGTCGCACTCGCGCAACCACGGGGCGCCGCTCCATCCTGGTCGCCGCCGGCCGCCGTCCACTGTCGAACACCTTTGCCGCATGCGCGCCCGGCGTGGTCACCCTGCCCCGGCCTAGGCGTCGGCCAGAACCGGCCAGCAGGCCGGTTGCTTCCGAGGGGTGCCCGGCCCTCACCCCGGCCTGGGCCGGCCACGAGGCCGGCCTGTTCGGGCAGTGGCCCGGCCTAATGCCCGGTTTGGGCCGGCTCTGAGGCCGGTCTCTTCTGGCACCTCCCCGGCCTACAAACCGGCCTGGGCCGACCTGTGGGCCGGCCCGAACAGTAAAAGCAGATTTTTGAGTTAAATTCAAATATTTAATAACTTTTCAAATAGTGGTCCAATTTCAACAAGTAAAATACCATGTTGATCAGAAAGACAAACTCTATCTAATGGACCAATTGAAATGTTTATTTGAAACAATATTTTGCTGTTTATTTAAGAATTCCTAAAATGGGTTATTTAATACCCAAATTGGGAAATTCATAACTTATTAAATAATTGTCCAAAAATTATGAATTAAATATCAAAGTGATCAACATGTCAAATGCTATCAAACCATGCACTTATCACATCATGATCACAAACTTTTATTTGATGTTATTCATAATTTGATTAAATGAGTTAAATCTTTTAATTAATTAATATGCTATTTATTCATCGGTACTCCGAAAATTACAAATAAATTACCGAAATGATCGGAATGACAAACCCTACCCGTTCCATGTCATGTTCATGCATAATTGAGCCACTTCTCTAATAATTTGATAATTTATAAAGAATTGTGGTCACTAAGATAAATATGGGGTTGGTTCCAAATAATTGCACCAATTATTTGGCTCCCCATTTAATGTTGCTATTTAAATTATAATGATATCTTTGCATCAAATGGACATGTCATCATGTGTTTGCGCATTGCACCTTGTGATCGTGTGATTTATGTGTGCTTTGTATTTCTTTGGGTATCGATAGATTCCGGAGTCGAGGGTCTCTCCACTTACCCCGACGAGCGGTACTACGCGCCCGGGCAGCAAGGCAAGAGATAACCTAACCTTCTTGGCATCTAGCATCCTATGTTTTGATCAAATTATTTTATCCACCATAATATTGCATGCGGTTCAAAGGTCTCTTTTTGTAAATATAGAATCCTATGAATGCATGTCTCTTCCCCGAGCCAATCACATGTATCCCTACCTATGAACCCTAGTGTTGATGTGTTGGCCGAATACAAATTATATTTGTTGGTTATATGCTTAGCCATGCTTAGACATGCTTAGTTGAAATATTAGTTGTGTCCGTTGTTTATTTCCATAATTGTTGTTAAAGATGGAATGATGCGGACTTGGTGGATATGTGGGGTGATTAATTAAAATGCTAAGTAGGCTTGGGTGAGTTGCCATCGGGGATGGTGTTTTGCCTCACTCTTGCCCCTAGGTGCGAGTTCCTGTCTTCGGAACCAAGGTTTGAGCGTGCTACCATTGGTAGGGACATATGGAATCCCCTTTAACTGAATAACTTGTGCGGGCGTATCCAAGGGTCCTCTAGTTCGGTTTTCCGTTTGCGTGTGAGTGGAAAGGATGATGTTGATGAGGATTTGTGTTTAGGGCGTGGCGATGGGACAGGGCGCTGGGAGCGCTGAACCTGTCCTGTGGCCACAGATGACTCTTGGATATTCTCACGTGAGGTAAAGGTTTAACCACGCCCACTCGCCGGTCTTCCCCGGAAGAGGGCCAACTAGGTGAGCCGGACGGTACCAATGGATAAGAAGCTGGGAGGTCCTTCGGGAACCTGGCGACTTTCACATAGTACACCCCTGCAGGGTTAATCTTTTCGAAAAGCTGTGTCCGCGGTTATGGACGCCTTGGGAATGGATTTACGGGATCATAGATAATTTTAACCTAATTGATATGGCAGCTAAAGGTTGCATAATCAACTTGAGATAAAGGTTCATTTCCTCGAGGGGGAGTCGAGGGAGTGCCTTGGTGTGAGATGAGTGGTGATGGTTGCAAGTAGGTTCGCCGAGAACCGAAGATGAAAATGTTACTCTCTTACCCCTTTATCAAAATATTCTGAGTAGACGAATGCCATGTGTCATTTTATATTTCGGTTTATTAAAGTTAGCTTTATGCAAAAGAAATACATAAACAGCTTTAGAGCCTCCGTCAGTCATTGGGCCTATATCGCCCTACTAAACTTGCGAGTACATCGTACTCAGTCCCTCTTTGCTGCCTCTATGATTTTGTATTTCAGAGGAGGACGACGCCGAGCAACTAGGTGGGTTCTTCGTTGACGTCGACTACTAGTCTGGGGTTCCCAGGTGGCAGCTTGGGACCGTGGAACAAGCTGGCTTGGGTGATGTTTACTTGTAGGCCTCTTAGGCCATATTTTGCTTCTTGTTGTTAGACAACACTACCCGCTTCCGCTTGTTGAATTGTTGGATCTGTGATCCTTTTGCTTGTAATATTTGTATTCTTCTCTTTATATGAGTTGCTATATGTTTTGTGTCATAGAGTCATGCCTTGTGCCAGTTCTGTTCCACAAGTCTCGATCTTTGTCTTATACTTTGATGTTTGTGTCGGATTCATAGCCTCTCTGTATAATTCCGGGGTCGGGGCGTTACAAGTTGGTATCAGAGCAGTACTGCCTGTAGGAAACCCTTTCTTCTGGTCGATGTCGAGTCTAGTGAAAACTATTTTGACCTAAAAATGAGTTGTGAAAACCTTCTTAGGATTCTTTTTACTCCTCATCCAACTCGCTCTACTCTGATTCTTAGCTCTATTTGTTTTGTGCTTGGTGTCGATGTTTAGGTTCTCGGGGTTTGGGTTCTTACCGTCCAGTTATGCCTCGAGTCCGTTATATCCGTTTGATATCGCCTCGGTGACGTGATGTCACCGTGGTTGCCTAAATCTGTCTTTGGTGTTTATTGCTTCTTAAATATCTGTATCTGGAAGCAACCAATGATCTACCTTATCTGTCAAAATTGGTTACTAACTTGCCGTTGTTCCAATTCTTCAGAATGGCTCCTACCCGCCATGGGGAACAAGGCAATCCTGAGGCACCTCCGCCACCCTCAATGGCGGAGGTACTGATGGCTATTGAGCAAAACCGGCTGCGAAATGAGCAGCTGCTCAAGCAGCTGGTCCAGCAAGGGGCCAGGAGGAACACAGACTGCACCACGCTCAATCAGTTCTTGCGGTCCCAACCTCCCACTTTCTCCGAAGCTAAGGAGCCGCTTGATGCGGATGATTGGCTCCGGGCTATCGAGCGCAAGTTTGCCGCTCTTCACGTTCCTGCGGCGGAACATGTCAATTTCGCCACCTACCTACTGGAAGGAGCCGCCGGCTCCTGGTGGGAGAGCCACGTGGCCATGGTTGCCGCGGGCCATGTTGTCACTTGGGAGGTGTTCCGCGCCGCTTTCCGTGCGGCGTACATCCCCAAGCCCATCCTCGAGCTCAAGAGGCGGGAGTTCCTGGACCTAACCCAGGGACGTATGGACGTCCAGTCCTATGGACGGGAATTCAACCACCTCTCCCGTTACGCCCCGCGGGACGTGACGAATGATGAGGACAAGCAATACCTCTTCCGCAAGGGGCTCGCACCTCGTCTCCGATACGAGCTCCTACCCTTCAAGTTCACTTCCTACCAGGAGCTCTACAACCAGGCTCTCACCATGGAGCAGGGTAGGAAGGAGTTGGAGGCTTCTAAGAGGCCAGCTCCAGCTGATCACCAGAGCTCCTCCTCCTCGGAGGGCAAGAAGCGCAAGGTCTTCGTGCCTTTCAGCGCCGTGCCAAAGGCGCCCTTCGCGCCGAAGGCCACCGGGTACCTGCCCCCTCCGCCTCGCCCAGCTACTTCGACCTTGGGCGCGGCTGGAGGCGGTTTTCGACCTCGACTGCCTGCGCCACCGGGAGTCACTTGCTTCGCTTGTGGCCAGCCGGGGCACTACTCCAGGGAGTGTCCCCAGAAGGCACCGGCTCCCTCAGCACCTGCACCAGCACCCTCTACCCCAGCTGCCAAGGCTACCACCGTCAGCCGTGGCCGCCTGAACCACGTCTCGGCTGAAGGCGTTGAGGAGGACCCCGGAGTTCTCATGGGTACGCTTCAAATCAATACATATCCAGCTTCAGTACTATTTGATTCTGGAGCTTCGCATTCGTTCATATCCATATCATATGCACACAATCATCAAATACCGTTTGTAATGATGGATCCCCCGTTAGTGGTCAAGACCCCTGGCTCTAGTTGGCGTACCAATTGGATATCTCCCGATGTTCAAATAGCCGTAGGGTCAGTTCCTTTTCCGTTCTCATTGATAGCCCTGAGGTCAGAGGGTATCGATGTTATTCTGGGCATGGATTGGCTAGTGAAATATCAGGCCAACCTGGATTGTGCTGCCAAGACTGTCACAGTGTTCCACCCAAGGTATGGGGAAGTGCGTTATTGGTCCCCAACATCTGCAACTCCTTCCGCGGCTACTCCTCTCTCGCCGGAGATCAGTCTTTATTTCCTGGAAGGAATCACCCCGCCTGATATGTCTGAAGTCGCGGTGGTGTGTGATTTCCCCGATGTCTTTCCGGAGGAATTGCCCGGCATGCCACCCGATCGCAGCGTGGAGTTTGTAATTGAGTTGGTTCCGGGAACCGCCCCAGTTTCCAAGACGCCCTACCGTATGCCAACGGAAGAGCTAGCTGAATTGAAGAAGCAACTTGATGAGCTACTGGAAAAAGAATTCATCCGGCCGAGTAGCTCACCTTGGGGCTGCCCGGTCATCTTTGTCAAGAAGAGGGATACAAATGTTCCTCGTCTGGTCGTTGACTACCGCCCTCTTAATGCGGTGACCATCAAGAACAAGTATCCAATTCCTCGAATAACTGACTTGTTCGATCAACTAGCTGGAGCAACGGTATTCTCCAAGATGGATTTGAGGTCAGGCTACCATCAAATAAAAATCCGAAAGGAGGATATTCCGAAGACGGCCTTCACTACCCGCTATGGGTTATATGAGTACACCATCATGTCCTTCGGCCTCACTAATGCTCCGGCTACATTCATGAGGCTAATGAACTCCATCTTCCATGAGTACCTCGACAAGTTCGTCATCATTTACATCGACGACATCCTTGTGTACTCCAAGACCGAAGAGGAACATGCTGAGCATCTTCGACTCATTCTGACCAAGCTCCGTGATCACCGTCTATATGCCAAGTTCTCTAAATGTGAGTTTTGGCTGAAGGAGCTCATCTTCCTCGGTCATGTGGTGTCCGCTGCTGGAGTAGCGGTGATACCAGACAAGATTCAGGCAATCCTGGATTGGCCAACTCCCACATCCGTCAAGGATATCCGAAGCTTCCTTGGATTGGCGGGTTATTACCGTCGATTCATTGAGGGCTTCTCCAAGTTAGCCAAGGCACTGACCGACCTCCTCAAGAAAGGCAAGCAATTTGTGTGGTCATATAAGGCTGAAGAGAGTTTCCAAACCCTCAAGGTCAAGCTCACCACCACTCCGGTGCTTGTCCTTCCCGACACCGATAAGGACTTTGTCGTTTATTGCGATGCATCTCTCCAAGGCTTGGGATGTGTCTTGATGCAAGAGGGCCATGTGGTCGCCTATGCTTCCCGTCAACTCAAGCCACATGAGCAAAACTATCCAACTCATGATCTGGAGCTTGCCGCCGTGGTACATGCTCTGAAGCAATGGAGGCCCTACCTCTTGGGCAACCGTTGCGAGATCTACTCCGACCATCAAAGTCTGAAGTATCTATTCACCCAGCCGGATCTGAACTTGAGGCAGAGGAGATGGCTGGAATTGATAAAGGACTATGATGTGACCCTCAACTATCAACCCGGCAAGGCAAATGTCGTAGCCGATGCCTTGAGTCGTAAGGCCTATTGCAACACCGTGATGGTAGAGAAGGCACAACCGGCTCTCCACGAGGAATTTGCTATGTTGAACCTGGAGATTGTTCCCTCCGGTTATCTAGCTAACCTCGAGGTCAAATCCACTCTTGAGGATGAAATCAAGGCCGCCCAGCAACAGGATGCTGGCATCCGCAAGATCAAGAGGAATATTGCAAAAGGGAAGGCCAAGTGTTTCTCCGTTGATGTTTCCGGCGTGGTCTATTTTGGGAACCGCCTTGTGGTGCCCAAGACGGGAAATACCAAGGGGTTGATACTCCAAGAAGGCACATGAATCCCCTATATCTATCCACCCCGGTAGCACCAAAATGTACCAAGACCTCCGTCCCAAATTCTGGTGGACTCGCATGAAGCGGGAAATTGCTAGATATGTTGCTGAATGCGATGTCTGTCGCCGAGTGAAGGCTGAACATCAAAGGCCAGCTAGTACCCTTCGCCCCATAGCCATCCCCGAGTGGAAATGGGATGAAGTTGGTATGGATTTCATCACCGGCTTCCCAAGATCACAAAAGGGCAACAATGCCATCTGGGTCGTCATCGACCGCCTATCCAAGGTAGCCCATTTCCTACCGGTTCGCGAGGACATAAATGCCACTCAATTGGCCGAGTTGTATGTTGCCCGCATTGTTCCTCTCCACGGTGTTCCAATGAGGATCATCTCCGACCGCGGGAGCCTATTCGTATCCAAATTCTGGCAGGCTTTCCAAAATGCTATGGGAACCCGCCTCAACTTCAGCACCGCTTATCATCCTCAAACCGACGGGCAAACTGAAAGAGTAAATCAAGTTCTTGAGGATATGCTTCGGGCTTGTGTTATCTCTTTCGGCAAGGGTTGGGAAAAGTACCTCCCTCTCGCCGAGTTCTCCTACAACAATAGCTATCAAGCCAGCTTGCAAATGGCTCCCTTCGAGGTCCTTTATGGGAGAAGATGCCGAACTCCCCTCAATTGGTCTGAAACTGGAGAGAGGCCACTCTTCGGTCCGGATGTGATCAATGAAGCCGAAGAGAAAGTCCGTGTCATTCGGGAAAATCTCAAGGCTGCTCAGTCCCGTCAGAAAAGCTATTATGACAAGCACCATCAAGAGGTCCACTATGAAATTGGTGACAAGGCCTATCTTCGGGTCTCTCCTCTCCGAGGCGTTCGTCGTTTCGGAATCAAGGGCAAGTTAGCACCCTGCTACGTTGGTACTTTCACCATCCTAGCCAAGCGGGGAGATCTCTCCTATCAACTTGAGCTACCCTCCAACTTCCCGGATGTACATGATGTGTTCCATGTTTCCCAACTCCGCCGGTGCTTCAAGGATCCAATCCGTGGGGTTGATCATGAGGCATTGGACATTCAGGAGGACTTGACCTATCGCGAGCATCCTATCCGCATCTTGGATGAAGCGGAGAGGAAAACCCGCAACAAGACCATCAAGTTTCTCAAAGTTCAATGGTCCAACCATTCCGAGGAAGAAGCCACATGGGAGCGGGAAACTAGTCTTCGTCAGGAATACCCCGCCTTCTTCACTCAAGCCTAGAATCTCGGGACGAGATTCCTGTAAGGGGGGTAGATTTGTAACAGCCCTAACTTGGCAATGAAAAATACGAAGAATTTTTCCACTTTTGTTTCCTTGTTTGCATCATAGCATCCATATGCATTTGTCATTTCTAACAAATGCACCTTGTTTTGGAAATCAATTGTAATGGGAAGCCAACCCTCCCCAAAAACCTCCAACCAACTGTTGCTCAACTTGTCAACCAACCATTCTTGGACTTCCAACTTGTTTAGGAAGATCCATAGTTGCCTCTTATCCCCAATTCTCAAATTCCAAGTTTTGTCAATTGGGAACTAAATATGAGAATTCAAATTGGCTTAATTCAAACTACACTTATGGAACCAAGTTAAGTTTTCCAAAAATTCAAACTAAAGTCATGGGGAGTCTCTTTAGGGTTGTGAGAGTCTCCATGAAAATTCTCATGAATTTTGGAATTGTTAAAATGCCCCAATTAAATACATTTTGGGAATTGCTCCACTTTACCCTATTTAAAAGCTATGAACAAATGTTGGTCAAATTAATTTATTTGGCCTCACCAATTTTTGTGGAAGTTTAAAAGCTTAACTGGAGCCTTTGTGATTTTTCCCAGATTTTATAAACATGTTTTAGTTCCTATTTTAAATCCCTGAAGTTGCTGAACTAAAGAGGAAATTGCAAAATGATTAAAATTCTGACGAGAGGGTCCCTCTGTCAGTCTCCCTCTCTCCCCTCTCCTCTCACTGTGCGCCATGGCGCACTGGCGCCATGCCGCCGAGGTGGCCAAGGGCCATGCCGCCCGGCCGCAGCACCCTGGTGGTCAAGAGCCTGCCGAGGACGCCCACCTGCCCCGCGACCTGTCTTTCCCTTTTTCCTCCCCGCGAGCAAACCCTAACCCTAGCTTCTCTCTCCGCCGCTGCTTACCGCCGCTGTCCGTCGCCGCTTCGTCGTCGCCTCCGTCAGCCCGGGACCAGCTGACCGCACTGGGAGCACCGCCGGGCCGCCCTCCATCTTCCTCGCCGACGCCTGCTTGATGGGAGGGCCTGACGCGAGCTAATCGCTCGGTTCCCTCCGACGCCGTCCGTCGCTCGCCGTCGTCGTCCTCGCCGAATTGCCGCCGCCTCAGGCCTCCCCTGCCTCCGACGTGCAGCCCTACGCATCCGTGGTGAGCCCGCCGTCCTTTTGGACATCTTTTCCCGCCTCCTCCCCCTCTGCATCCCCGTTTCCGTGCGGAGGTCGCCGCCGTTCGCCGCGGCCGAGCGCGGTCGAGCACGCGTATGTCGCCCCGGCACCGTCCCTTCGCCCGCAAGCACCCGCACCGCATCGGCCCCGCAACCGCACGTTTTTGTCGCACTCGCGCAACCACGGGGCGCCGCTCCATCCTGGTCGCCGCCGGCCGCCGTCCACTGTCGAACACCTTTGCCGCACGCGCGCCCGGCGCGGTCACCCTGCCCCGGCCTAGGCGTCGGCCAGAACCGGCCAGCAGGCCGGTTGCTTCCGAGGGGTGCCCGGCCCTCACCCCGGCCTGGGCCGGCCACGAGGCCGGCCTGTTCGGGCAGTGGCCCGGCCTAATGCCCGGTTTGGGCCGGCTCTGAGGCCGGTCTCTTCTGGCACCTCCCCGGCCTACAAACCGGCCTGGGCCGACCTGTGGGCCGGCCCGAACAGTAAAAGCAGATTTTTGAGTTAAATTCAAATATTTAATAACTTTTCAAATAGTGGTCCAATTTCAACAAATAAAATACCATGTTGATCAGAAAGACAAACTCTATCTAATGGACCAATTGAAATGTTTATTTGAAACAATATTTTGCTGTTTATTTAAGAATTCCTAAAATGGGTTATTTAATACCCAAATTGGGAAATTCATAACTTATTAAATAATTGTCCAAAAATTATGAATTAAATATCAAAGTGATCAACATGTCAAATGCTATCAAACCATGCACTTATCACATCATGATCACAAACTTTTATTTGATGTTATTCATAATTTGATTAAATGAGTTAAATCTTTTAATTAATTAATATGCTATTTATTCATCGGTACTCCGAAAATTACAAATAAATTACCGAAATGATCGGAATGACAAACCCTACCCGTTCCATGTCATGTTCATGCATAATTGAGCCACTTCTCTAATAATTTGATAATTTATAAAGAATTGTGGTCACTAAGATAAATATGGGGTTGGTTCCAAATAATTGCACCAATTATTTGGCTCCCCATTTAATGTTGCTGTTTAAATTATAATGATATCTTTGCATCAAATGGACATGTCATCATGTGTTTGCGCATTGCACCTTGTGATCGTGTGATTTATGTGTGCTTTGTATTTTCTTTGGGTATCGATAGATTCCGGAGTCGAGGGTCTCTCCACTTACCCCGACGAGCGGTACTACGCGCCCGAGCAGCAAGGCAAGAGATAACCTAACCTTCTTGGCATCTAGCATCCTATGTTTTGATCAAATTATTTTATCCACCATAATATTGCATGCGGTTCAAAGGTCTCTTTTTGTAAATATAGAATCCTATGAATGCATGTCTCTTCCCCGAGCCAATCACATGTATCCCTACCTATGAACCCTAGTGTTGATGTGTTGGCCGAATACAAATTATATTTGTTGGTTATATGCTTAGCCATGCTTAGACATGCTTAGTTGAAATATTAGTTGTGTCCGTTGTTTATTTCCATAATTGTTGTTAAAGATGGAATGATGCGGACTTGGTGGATATGTGGGGTGATTAATTAAAATGCTAAGTAGGCTTGGGTGAGTTGCCATCGGGGATGGTGTTTTGCCTCACTCTTGCCCCTAGGTGCGAGTTCCTGTCTTTGGAACCAAGGTCTGAGCGTGCTGCCATTGGTGGGGACATATGGAATCCCCTTTAACTGAATAACTTGTGCGGGCGTATCCAAGGGTCCTCTAGTTCGGTTTTCCATTTGCGTGTGAGTGGAAAGGATGATGTTGATGAGGATTTGTGTTTAGGGCGTGGCGATGGGACAGGGCGCTGGGAGCGCTGAACCTGTCCTGTGGCCACAGATGACTCTTGGATATTCTCACATGAGGTAAAGGTTTAACCGCGCCCACTCGCCGGTCTTCCCCGGAAGAGGGCCAACTAGGTGAGCCGGACAGTACCAATGGATAAGAAGCTGGGAGGTCCTTCGGGAACCTGGCGACTTTCACATAGTACACCCCTGCAGGGTTAATCTTTTCGAAAAGCCGTGTCCGCGGTTATGGACGCCTTGGGAATGGATTTACGGGATCATAGATAATTTTAACCTAATTGATATGGCAGCTAAAGGTTGCATAATCAACTTGAGATAAAGGTTCATTTCCTCGAGGGGGAGTCGAGGGAGTGCCTTGGTGTGAGATGAGTGGTGATGGTTGCAAGTAGGTTCGCCGAGAACCGAAGATGAAAATGTTACTCTCTTACCCCTTTATCAAAATATTCTGAGTAGACGAATGCCATGTGTCATTTTATATTTCGGTTTATTAAAGTTAGCTTTATGCAAAAGAAATACATAAACAGCTTTAGAGCCTCCGTCAGTCATTGGGCCTATATCGCCCTACTAAACTTGCGAGTACATCGTACTCAGTCCCTCTTTGCTGCCTCTATGATTTTGTATTTCAGAGGAGGACGACGCCGAGCAACTAGGTGGGTTCTTCGTTGACGTCGACTACTAGTCTGGGGTTCCCAGGTGGCAGCTTGGGACCGTGGAACAAGCTGGCTTGGGTGATGTTTACTTGTAGGCCTCTTAGGCCATATTTTGCTTCTTGTTGTTAGACAACACTACCCGCTTCCGCTTGTTGAATTGTTGGATCTGTGATCCTTTTGCTTGTAATATTTGTATTCTTCTCTTTATATGAGTTGCTATATGTTTTGTGTCGTAGAGTCATGCCTTGTGCCAGTTCTGTTCCACAAGTCTCGATCTTTGTCTTATACTTTGATGGTTGTGTCGGATTCATAGCCTCTTTGTATAATTCCGGGGTCGGGGCGTTACAGCCCGCCACCTGCTCGACCCGCGGTGGGGCCTCCTTCCGTGCGGCCGGCGGGAGCGCTGGGGCTGGTGAGGCAGAGGAAGTAAGATGGTTAACTCCAGGGCAAAATGGCGAGCGGCAGCGACCCCGGAGTAGCTGGCGAGGCAAACGTTAGGCCAGAGACCCGTCGCGTCCACGACTGGGTTCCCGAGTGGTAAGTTTGAGCTCGCTTGTACATTTGAACATTCGATTAGACATGAGACGCCATTGGTTTTAGTTGATTTTGCTATTGGTGTGCTGAATTTGTCTCTACTTTTCATGGGTTAGGATGGAATTGCGGTTTGCTTTCTTGGTGGATATTAGAAGGGACCGGTACCTCGTGGATGCAATGAATAAGAAGAAATTCGCGGGAGGTTTCGATTATCCTTTCCCAATGGATTGCAATTGGAGTTTTAGACAATTTGGGGAGGTAATTTGCAGCCCATATCCTTGGGGTTTGCATGATGAAGTGGAATTCAAATACTACGATGGGGGAAATAAATGGGTGAAAGTTACAAATGATGAAAAGCTCGCTACCATGTTTGCTAAGCATAAGGAGAGAGAGAAATTTCATGTGAGGCTGCAAAATGATGTGGTTGTGCCGGCAGTTGGACCATTCCGGGCAGCACCATGTCGTCGTGATCGCGGCTCCAGCCAGAAAAGTTCAGGTAGTGCACGAGGACGTTCTGGCTTGACAAGCGTGGGCAGCAGCAGAAGGGTCCCTGTTGAAGTGGAGCCTGATGAATCCAATTGTGGGGATGAAGAAGAGTGGCTATATTATGATGTTGTTCAGAATTTACGACGTGCATCTCGGGCTGAAAACAAAGATGAGGCTGATGCGGTGGGTGTAGACGAAGACAATGCAGCTGTGGGTGAGGACGAGGACGAAGACGTTCCAGCTGTTGAATGGGACCGTGAGAACCCTTAGATGGAAGAAGGATCCATTTTTTCATCAATGAGTGAGTGTAGAAATGCACTTGTGATGTACTGCATCAAGGCAGAATGTACGTTCGAAGTTGTCAAGAGCGATAAAATTCGTTACAGAGTGCACTGTCCGCCTGAGAATTGTCCATGGAGGATGCACGCATCTAAAATGCGAAATAGCACAAATATTCAGGTCAAAGTGAACCCATTTAGGCACACATGCCAGGAATCAACACTTAGGAAGGAAACAATCACTAGAGCCAAGTCAAGATGGGTGGCTGAAGAAGTAAAGAAGTGGGTGGCCGAAGACAATCAAATAGGTACAAAGCAATTGATGAAGAACATCAAAGAAAAGTTCAAGATAGATTTACCATACATGAGGGTGTTCAATGGTAAAAATCATGCTATGGATTTTATTTATGGTAACTGACAGGAAAGTTTTGAATTGTTGTATGCATTCAAAGCTGAAGTGGAGAGGACCAGCCCAGGCAGTATTGTAGAAATTGACCACCACACAGTGGAGTACACATTGAAGGGAGTGACAAGGACCAAGGAATGCTTTAGGAGGGTTTTTGTCATCTTTGAGGCATGTCATCGGGGGTTTTTGGTAGGCTGCAGGCCGTATTTGGCTGTTGATGCTACTTTTCTGATAGGGAGGTTTAAAGGACAGTTAGTGGCAGCTTGTGCAGTTGATGCACACAGTTTCGTATTTCCAGTTTCATATGGTGTGCTGGAGACAGAGTCTGAGGAGAGCTGGACTTGGTTTTTCAAGAATCTACACCAGGCTATTGGACATCCCAATGGGTTGGTAATTCATACTGATGCCTGCAAGGGTTTAGAAGTGGCCGTGGACAATGTGTTCCCTGGAGTAGAGCATAGGGAATGCATGCGTCACCTTGCTGCAAATTTTGCGAAGAAATTCAAAGGAAAGTTGTATAGCGACAATTTATGGCCAGCATCTTTGACTTGCAGTGTTAAGAAGCACAACTATCACATGAGGCAGTTATACAAGAATGACAAAGTGCAGGAATACTTGGAAACACACCACTCCAAGGTATGGGCCAGAAGCCAATTCAGTGAATTGAGCAAAGTTGAATATGTGCACAACAATCTTGCAGAGTCTTTCAACTCAACGATCCAAAAACTAAAGGGTCTTTATATGGTGGATTTGCTTGACAAGATAAGAATAGAATACATGCAGAAGTTTCATTTTCGTGCAGGAATAGCCAAGGCAAAATTCATGGGCCACATTGTGATCCCTGCCGTGTTGAATGAATTGAAGCAAAAAACTCAAGGCTTGGACATGGAAATGAAACTTTGCTCGGCTACCAAAGCAGAGGTATCATTTTTGCATAAAGAGAAGAGGGAATGGAAATATCCAGTGGATTTAGAATCTAGAACTTGCAGTTGTAGGCAATGGCAGACAACTGGGTTGCCATGCATTCATGCATTGTTTTTCATCACCACTCTGTCAGGTCCAGCAGGGAACATACATCAATATGTGCATGAGTACTACTCTGTTGCAAGGTTCAAAGACACATATGCACTTGCTTTACCTGCTTTGGAGGGAAAACATCAATGGGATGTAGTGGACCCTGGATTCAAGCTTTGTGCTCCAGTTCTGAAGAGAGCAGCAGGTAGACCGAGGAAGAGTTGATACAGAACTCGCAACGAAGGAGCTGGACTTGGAGCGAGGAAGCGCAAGTGCACAAGGTGTGGTGGGTTTGGTCATTTCGGTAGGTATTGTGATAACACAGTAGATCCAGCGTTCGGAGAGTGTTTCGTTGAAAATGATGATGATGAGCAGTCGGTTGGAACAAAATCTGAAAAGGACCCATCTGAAAATGATGATCCAAATGATGATGACCATGTGGCTCCAAATGATTTTGATCATGAGGCTCCAAATGATGCTCCAAATGATGATGACCATGTGGCTCCAAATGATGCTCCAAATGATTTTGATCATGAGGCTCCAAATGATGCTCTAAATGATTTTGATCATGAGGCTCCAAATGATGCTCCAAATGATTTTTATCATGAGGCTCCAAATGCTGTGGTTGTGAGTTCTGCTAGGTATGTCAATCTTGGAAATACTAGTACATTTATCACTTGACATTATCTCACTGTTGTAACAGCCCTAGCTTGGAAATGAAAAATACGAAGAATTTTTCCACTTTGTGCATTCTTGTTTGCATCATGGAATCTCTTTAAATTGCTTGTGTTAACAAACCACAATTGGAAAACATTGTTAAAAGGGAAGCCCAACTTCCCCAAACTCTAAACTGAATTGCACCAAATGGTACAACCCTTAACATGACAGGTGACCTTATGGTCCAAAAGGTTCTCCAAGTTCACCCTTTTTGCAAAGGAACCAAATGGTGGGCCTCCAATGTGTTTTCAACTTCAATCTCCCTTTTTGGTGGTACTTAGCCTTGGTTATTGGTAAACCATGTTATTGATGCTCAAAGGTCCAAGTAAATGTTTGTCGAGCTTGTTTATTCTGGTGGAGGCATTCCCAGAATTTTTGCATATTTTACGGAATTGTTTTGCTACCCCAAACAGATAGGACATTGCTGTTTTGGTTCTGTCCACCGGAACTACCGGTCCCTGGACCGGAAGTACCGGGCTGCCGTCGTCCCTGTGGCGACAGTGCGCGCCACTGTCGCCATGCCCGCGCGCCACACCTGCTCCCGCACGCTGCGGTGCCCTAGCGTTAAGTGGAGCCCGTGACCACCCCCACCTGCTCCTCTCTCTCTCCTCGACCCGTTCCCCACGCGCAGCCCCCTAGCCCTAACCCTAGATCGGGCCCTGCTGCTCCCCGTCGCCGCCGTGGCTGCCGAGCACGCCGCCGTCGACCCCGGCCACCCCAGCGCGAGTGAAGGCCACCTTTAGCTCCGCCTCGTCGCCCTCTTCCTTCCCACCGAAGGAATCGGCCGGAGCCGCCCCAAGACGCCGTCGCCACTCATTTCTTCCCCGCCTCCGGCCGCCACCGTTCGAGCCGATTGCGGCCGCCCTCGTCTCTCTCCGGCCTCGCCGAGCACCCTCAAGCGTTCCTGGTGAGCTCGCCATCCTCCTGAGCATCCTCGCTCGCCTTCTCCCCCTCCCTGTCGCCGATTCGCCATAGTGCGCCGCACACTAGCCGCCGGCCGCCGTAATGCCGCCACTCCGGCGACCCATTTTGGGCGGCGCCGCCACCGTGTGGTCGCCCTGGTCGAGTAGCGGCCAGAGCGCGCATCCGCGCATCCTCCCGCACCGCAAATCGACGCGCCCGTGGTCGACACGCGCGCGGTCACCGCGCGCGCTCCCGCCGCGGCCGCGCTCAAAATCCTTGACCGGAAGTGGTGTAGTACCGGTAAACCGGAAGTAGCCGCAGTAGTACCACTAACACCAAATTTCGGTACTGGACATTCGAGTTCATAACCGGAAGTAGAGCCGGAAGTAGCACCGGCAGTACCGCTAAACCGGTACTACCGGGGCACTTCACCGGAAGTACCGGTTAACCCTTTTTCGGTACTGGACTTTTGTGTTTTGGACCGGAAGTAGCCTAGGAAGTACCGGCAAACCGGAACTACCGGTCCACTTACCGGAAGTTCCGGCAGTCTGTGTTAACTTTTGAATATTTCATAACTTAATAACCGCTAAGCCAAATCTTGTGAATGTTATATCAATTTGATCAGCAATTCAAAGTCTTTCCAACTATGCTAATATCACATCATGATCACAACTAATTATTTGATGTTCTTCACAAGTTGATAAAAGGCTTAAATTCAAATAGTTAAATTAATTCGCTAGTTATTCATCGGTGCCCCAAAAATTACAAATAAAGTACCAAATTGATCGCAATGACGAAACCTATCCATTCATGTCATGTTCATGAATATTGAGCCACTTCTCTAATAATTTAATAATTTTTGACAATTGTAGTCACTAAGATAAATATGGGGTTGGTTCCAAATAATCGCACTAATTATTTGACTCCCCATTTAATTTTGCATTCAATATATATGATGGTATCCTTGCATCAATTGGACATGTCATCATGTGATTGAGCATTGCATCTTGAGTTCGTGTGATTTATGTGTGCTTTGTATTTCTTTTGGGCTTCGATAGATTCCGGTGTCGAGGGTCTCTCTACTTACCCCGACGAGCAGTACTTCACTACCGGGCAGCAAGGCAAGAGATAACCTAACCTTCTTGGCATCTAGCATCCTATGTTTGTATAAACTTATTTTATCCACCATAATATTGCATGCGGTTCAAATGTCTTTTTGGTAAATATTAGAATATCCTATGAATGCATGTTCTTCCCCAAGCCAATCACATGTATCCCTACCTATGAAACCTAGGGTTGAAGTGTTGGCCGAGATAAACATAGAATTGCTGTATTCATATATCTAGCTATGCTTAGCAATGCTTAGGTATATGCGTTATGTTCGTTATTATTTCTATAATTGTTGATGATGATGGAATGATTCGGGCATGGTGGATAATGGAGATGCTTAATTAAAATGCTAAGACGGTTTGGGTGAGTTGCCATCGGGGATGGTGTTTTGCCTCACTCTAGGCCCTAGGTGCGAGTTCTTTACCTCTTGAACCAAGACTAGCGTGCTGCCATTGGTGGGTGTATGGGCGCCTCGCTGACCGAATAATTTGTGAGTGGCTTGTCAAGGGTCCTCTAGTTTGCTATTTCCATTTGCGCGTATGTGGTGTGAGTGGAAAAAGGAACGAGGATGGTGGTGTTTAGGACGTGACGGTTGGGCAGGGCGCTGGGAGCACTGAACCTGTCCTTCCGCCACTGATGGTCCTTGAGTAAGACTCATGCATTGTAAAGGTCTAACCGTGCCCGCTCGCCGGCCTTCCCCGGAAGAGGGCCAACTAGGTGAGCCGGACGGTACCAATGGGTAAAATAGTACTCCCCTGCAGGGTTAATCTTTTCGAAAAGCCGTGTCCACGGTTATGGACAACTTGGGAATAGACGATAAGATCATAGAGAATCTTAACCTAATTGATATGGCAGCTAGAGGTTGCATTAATCAACGTGTGGCAAAGGTTCACTTCCTCGAGGGTGATTCGAGGGGGTGCCTTGGTGGAGATGAGAGTGGTTGGTTACAAAAGGGTTCGATGAGAACCAATGATGACAAATGTTACTCTCTTACCCTTTATTTTTGAAAAGTATTCTGAGTAGACGAATGCCATGTGTCAAGTATATTTCCGTTTATGAAACTTAGCTTTATGCAAAAGAACTACATAAACAGCTTTAGAGCCTCCGTCAGTCATTGGGCCTATATCGCCCTACTAAACTTGCGAGTACATCGTACTCAGTCTCTTTTTGCTGCCTCTATGATTTTGTATTTCAGAGGAGGACGACACCGAGCAACTAGGTGGGTTCTTCGTTGACGTCGACTACTAGTCTGGGGTTCCCAGGTGGCAGCTTGGGACCGTGGAACAAGCTGGCTGGGATGATGTTTATTGTAGGCCTCTTAGGCCATATTTTGCTTATTGTTGTTAGACAACACTACCCGCTTCCGCTTGTTGAATTGTTGGATCTGTGATCCTTTTGCTTGTAATATTTGTATTCTTCTCGTTATATGAGTTGCTATACTTTTGTGTCGTAGAGTCATGCTTTGTGCCAGTTCTGTTCCACAAGTCTCGATCTTTGTCTTATACATTGATGGTTGTGTCGGATTCATAGCCTCTCTGTATAATTCCGGGGTCGGGGCGTTACAATTTGGTATCAGAGCAGGACTGCCTGTAGGAAACCCTTTCTTTTGGTCGATGTCGAGTCTAGTGAAAATTATTTTCAACCTAAAAATGAGTTGTGAAAACCTTCTTAGGATTCTTTTTGCTTCTCATCCAACTCGCTCTACTCTGATTCTTACCTCTATTTGTTTTATGCTTGGTGTCGATGTTTAGGTTCTCGGGGTTTGGGTTCTTACCGTCCAGTTATGCCTCGAGTCTGTTATATCCGTTTGATATCGCCTCGATGACGTGATGTCACCGTGGTTGCCTAAATCTGTCTTTGGTGTTTATTGCTTCTTAAATACCTATATCTGGGAGCAACCAATGATCTATCTCATCTGTCAGAATTGGTTACTAACTTGTCGTTGTTCCAATTCTTCAGAATGGCTCCTACCCGTCGTGGGGAACATAGCAACCCTGATCCACCACCGCCACCCTCAATGGCGGAGGTTATGATGGCTATCGAGCAGAACCGCCTGCGCAATGAGCTGTTGCTCGAGTAGCTGGTCCAGCAAGGGGCCAGGAGGAACACGGACTGCACCACCCTCAACCAATTCTTGCGGTCCCAACCTCCTACTTTCTCTGAAGCTAAGGAGCCGCTTGATGCGGATGATTGTCTTCGGGCTATCGAGCGTAAGTTTGCCGCTCTTCACGTTCCGGCGGCAGAACATGTCAACTTCGCCACCTACCTGCTGGAAGGCGCCGCCGGCTCTTGGTGGGAGAGCCACGTGGCAATGGTCGCCGCGGGCCATGTTGTCACATGGGAGGAGTTCCGCACCGCTTTCCGTACGGCGTACATCCCCAAGCCCATCCTCGAGCTCAAGAGGCGGGAGTTCCTGGACCTAACCCAGGGACGCATGGACGTCCAGTCCTATGGACGGGAGTTCAACCACCTCTCCCGTTACGCCCCTCGAGACGTGACTAATGATGAGGACAAGCAATACCTCTTCCGCAAGGGGCTCGCACCTCGTCTCCGATACGAGCTCCTACCCTTCAAGTTCACCTCCTACCAAGAGCTCTACAACCAGGCTCTCACCATGGAGCAAGGCAGGAAGGAGCTAGAGGCTTCTAAGAGGCCAGTTTCCACCGACCACCAGAGCTCCTCCTCATCTGAGGGCAAGAAGCGCAAGGTCTTCGTGCCTTTCAAGGCCGTGCCAAAGGCGCCCTTCGCGCCGAAGCCCACCGGGTACCTGCCACCTCCGCCTCGCCCAGCTACTTTGACCTTGGGTGCGGCTGGAGGCGGTTTTCGTCCTCGACTACCTGCACCACCGGGGCTCACTTGCTTCTCTTGTGGCCAGCCGGGGCACTACTCCAGGGAGTGTCCCCAGAAGGCACCGGCTCCCTCAGCACCTGCACCAGCACCCTCTACCCCAGCCGCCAAGGCTACCACCGTCAGCCGTGGCCGCCTGAACCACGTCTCGGCTGAAGGCGTTGAGGAGGACCCCGGAGTTCTCATGGGTACGCTTCAAATCAATACTTATCCAGCTTCAGTGCTATTTGATTCTGGAGCTTCGCATTCGTTCATATCCATATCATATGCACACAACCATCAAATACCGTTTGTGATGATGGATTCCCCGTTAGTGGTCAAGACTCCAGGCTCTAGTTGGCGTACCAATTGGATATCTCCCGATGTTCAAATAGCCGTAGGGTCAGTTCCTTTTCCGTTCTCATTGATAGCCCTGAGGTCAGAGGGTATCGATGTTATTCTGGGCATGGATTGGCTAGTGAAATATCAGGCCAACCTGGATTGTGCTGCCAAGACTGTCACCGTGTTCCACCCAAGGTATGGGGAAGTGCGTTACTGGTCCCCAACTTCTGCAACTCCTTCCGCAGCTACTCCTCTCTCGCCGGAGATCAGTCTTTATTTCCTGGAAGGAACCACCCCGCCTGATATGTCTGAAGTCGCTGTGGTGTGTGATTTCCCGATGTCTTTCCGGAGGAATTGCCCGGCATGCCACCCGATCGCAGCGTGGAGTTTGTGATTGAGTTGGTTCCGGGAACCGCCCCAGTTTCCAAAACGCCCTACCGTATGCCAACGGAAGAGCTAGCTGAATTGAAGAAGCAGCTTGATGAGCTGCTAGAAAAGGAATTCATCCGGCCGAGTAGCTCGCCTTGGGGCTGCCCGGTTATCTTTGTCAAGAAGAGGGATACAAATGTTCCTCGTTTGGTCGTTGACTACCGCCCTCTCAATGCAGTGACCATCAAGAACAAGTGTCCCATTCCTCGAATAACCGACTTGTTCGATCAACTGGCTGGAGCCACGGTATTCTCCAAGATGGATCTGAGGTCAGGTTACCACCAGATAAAGATCCGGAAGGAGGATATTCCGAAGACGGCCTTCACTACCCGCTATGGGTTGTATGAGTACACCGTCATGTCTTTCGGCCTCACTAATGCTCTAGGTACATTCATGAGGCTAATGAACTCCATCTTCCACGAGTACCTCGACAAGTTCGTCATCATCTACATCGATGACATCCTTGTGTACTCCAAGACCGAAGACGAACATGCTGAGCATCTCCGACTCGTTTTGACCAAGCTCCGTGATCACCGTCTATATGCCAAGTTCTCTAAATGTGAGTTTTGGCTGAAGGAGCTCATCTTTCTCGGTCATGTGGTGTTCGCTGCTGGAGTAGCGGTGATACCAGACAAGATTCAGGCAATCCTGGATTGGCCAACTCCCAAATCCGTCAAAGATATCCGAAGCTTCCTTGGATTGGTGGGTTATTACCGTCGATTCATTAAGGGCTTCTCCAAGATAGCCAAGGCACTGACTGAACTACTCAAGAAAGGCAAACAATTTGTGTGGCCAGACAAGGCTGAAGAGAGTTTCCAAACCCTCAAGGTCAAGCTCACTACCACTCCGGTGCTTGTTCTTCCCGACGCCGACAAGGACTTTGTCGTCTATTGTGATGCCTCACTCCAAGGCTTGGGCTGTGTTTTGATGCAAGAGGGCCATGTGGTCGCCTATGCTTCCCGTCAACTCAAGCCACACGAGCAAAACTATCCAACCCATGATTTGGAGCTTGCCGCCGTGGTACATGCTCTGAAGCAATGGAGGCCCTACCTCTTGGGCAACCGTTGCGAGATCTACTCCGACCACCAAAGTCTGAAATATCTATTCACCCTGCTGGATCTGAACTTGAGGCAGAGGAGATGGCTAGAATTGATAAAGGACTATGATGTGACTCTCAATTATCAGCCCGGCAAGGCAAATGTCGTGGCGGATGCTCTGAGCCGCAAAGCCTATTGCAATACCGTGATGGTTGAAAAGGCGCAACCGGCTCTCCACGAGGAATTTGCTAAATTGAATCTGGAAATTGTTCCTTCGGGTTTTCTAGCTAACCTTGAGATCAAGTCAACTCTCGAGGATGATATCAAGGCCGCCCAACAAAATGATCCTGAAATCCTTGAGATCAAAGAGAAGATCGCTAATGGAAAGGCCAATTGTTTCTTGGTTGATGACCATGGTGTGGTCTATTTTGGTGACCGTCTAGTGGTGCCCAAGAGTGGAAATCTGAGGGAGTTGATCCTTTCTGAAGCTCATGAGTCACCCATCTCTATTCACCCGGGTAGCACAAAAATGTACCAAGATCTTCGCCCTCAATTCTGGTGGTCTTGCATGAAGCGCGAGATCGCCGAGCATGTTGCGGAATGCGACGTCTGTCGCCGAGTGAAGGCTGAACATCAAAGGCCAGCTGGTACCCTTCGCCCCATAGCCATTCCTGAGTGGAAGTGGGATGAAGTTGGTATGGATTTCATCACCGGCTTTCCGAGATCACAAAAGGGCAACAATGCTATTTGGGTCATCATCGACCGTTTGTCAAAGGTTGCCCATTTCCTTCCGGTCCGTGATGATATTCGAGCAAGCCAACTTGCCGACTTGTATATGGCCCGGATTGTTCCTTTGCACGGGGTTCCTTTGCGGATCATCTCCGACCGTGGAAGCTTATTTGTGTCCAAGTTTTGGCAAAGTTTCCAAACGGCGCTTGGGACCCGTCTCAACTTCAGCACCGCCTATCATCCTCAAACTGATGGCCAAACCGAAAGGGTGAACCAAGTTCTTGAGGATATGCTTCGGGCTTGTGTTATCTCCTTCGGCAAAAGTTGGGAAAAATACCTCCCTCTCGCCGAGTTCTCCTACAACAATAGCTACCAAGCCAGCTTGCAAATGGCTCCCTTCGAGGTCCTATATGGGAGAAAATGCCGAACTCCTGTCAATTGGTCAGAAACCGGGGAGAGGTCACTCTTCGGTCCTGATGTGATAAATGAAGCCGAAGAGAAGGTCCGTGTCATTCGAGAAAATCTCAGGGCTGCTCAATCTCGTCAGAAAAGCTATTATGACAAGCACCATCAAGAGGTCCACTATGAAATTGGTGACAAGGCCTATCTTCGAGTCTCTCCTCTCCGAGGCGTCCGTCGTTTCGGAATCAAGGGCAAATTAGCACCCCGCTATGTTGGCCCTTTCACCATCCTAGCCAAGCGAGGAGATCTCTCCTATCAACTTGAGTTGCCCTCCAACTTCCCGGATGTCCACGATGTGTTCCATGTTTCCCAACTCCGCCGGTGCTTCAAGGATCCCATCCGTGGGGTTGATCATGAGGCATTGGACATCCAGGAGGACTTGACCTACCGCGAGCATCCTATCCGCATCTTGGATGAAGCAGAGAGGAAAACCCGCAACAAGTCCATCAAGTTTCTCAAGGTTCAATGGTCTAACCACTCCGAGGAAGAAGCCACATGTGAGCGAGAAACTAGTCTTCGTCAGGAATACCCCGCCTTCTTCACACAAGCCTAGAATCTCGGGGCGAGATTCTTGTAAGGGGGGTAGATTTGTAACAGCCCTATCTTGGAAATGAAAAATACGAAGAATTTTTCCACTTTGTGCATTCTTGTTTGCATCATGGCATCTCTTTAAATTGCTTGTGTTAACAAACCACAATTGGAAAACATTGTTAAAAGGGAAGCCCAACTTCCCCAAACTCTAAACTGAATTGCACCAAATGGTACAACCCTTAACATGACAGGTGACCTTATGGTCCAAAAGGTTCTCCAAGTTCACCCTTTTTGCAAAGGAACCAAATGGTGGGCCTCCAATGTGTTTTCAACTTCAATCTCCCTTTTTGGTGGTACTTAGCCTTGGTTATTGGTAAACCATGTTATTGATGCTCAAAGGTCCAAGTAAATGTTTGTCGAGCTTGTTTATTCTGGTGGAGGCATTCCCAAAATTTTTGCATATTTTCTGGAATTGTTTTGCTACCCCAAACAGATAGGACATTGCTGTTTTGGTTCTGTCCACCGGAACTACCGGTCCCTGGACCGGAAGTACCGGGCTGCCGTCGTCCCTGTGGCGACAGTGCGCGCCACTGTCGCCATGCCCGCGCGCCACACCTGCTCCCGCACGCTGCGGTGCCCTAGCGTTAAGTGGAGCCCGTGACCACCCCCACGTGCTCCTCTCTCTCTCTCCTCGACCCGTTCCCCACGCGCAGCCCCCTAGCCCTAACCCTAGATCGGGCCCTGCTGCTCCCCGTCGCCGCCGTGGCTGCCGAGCACGCCGCCGTCGACCCCGGCCACCCCAGCGCGAGTGAAGGCCACCTTTAGCTCCGCCTCGTCGCCCTCTTCCTTCCCACCGAAGGAATCGGCCGGAGCCGCCCCAAGACGCCGTCGCCGCTCGTTTCTTCCCCGCCTCCGGCCGCCACCGTTCGAGCCGATTGCGGCCGCCCTCGTCTCTCTCCGGCCTCGCCGAGCACCCTCAAGCGTTCCTGCTGAGCTCGCCGTCCTCCTGAGCATCCTCGCTCGCCTTCTCCCCCTCCCTGTCGCCGATTCGCCGTAGTGCGCCGCACACTAGCCGCCGGCCGCCGTAATGCTGCCACTCCGGCGACCCATTTTGGGCGGCGCCGCCACCGTGTGGTCGCCCTGGTCGAGTAGCGACGCGCATCCGCGCATCCTCCCGCACCGCAAATCGACGCGCCCGTGGTCGACACGCGCGCGGTCACCGCGCGCGCTCCCGTCGCGGCCGCGCTCAAAATCCTTGACCAGAAGTGGTGTAGTACCGGTAAACCGGAAGTAGCCGCGGTAGTACCGGTAACACCAAATTTCGGTACTGGACATTCGAGTTCATAACCGGAAGTAGAGCCGGAAGTAGCACCGGCAGTACCGCTAAACCGGTACTACCGGGCACTTCACCGGAAGTACCGGTTAACCCTTTTTCGGTACTGGACTTTTGTGTTTTGGACCGGAAGTAGCCTAGGAAGTACCGGCAAACCGGAACTACCGGTCCACTTACCGGAAGTTCCGGCAGTCTGTGTTAACTTTTGAATATTTCATAACTTAATAACCGCTAAGCCAAATCTTGTGAATGTTATATCAATTTGATCAGTAATTCAAAGTCTTTCCAACTATGCTAATATCACATCATGATCACAACTAATTATTTGATGTTCTTCACAAGTTGATAAAAGGCTTAAATTCAAATAGTTAAATTAATTCGCTAGTTATTCATCGGTGCCCCAAAAATTACAAATAAAGTACCAAATTGATCGCAATGACGAAACCTATCCATTCATGTCATGTTCATGAATATTGAGCCACTTCTCTAATAATTTAATAATTTTTGACAATTGTAGTCACTAAGATAAATATGGGGTTGGTTCCAAATAATCGCACTAATTATTTGACTCCCCATTTAATTTTGCTTTCAATATATATGATGGTATCCTTGCATCAATTGGACATGTTATCATGTGATTAAGCATTGCATCTTGAGTTCGTGTGATTTATGTGTGCTTTGTATTTCTTTTGGGCTTCGATAGATTCCGGTGTCGAGGGTCTCTCTACTTACCCCGACGAGCAGTACTTCACTACCGGGCAGCAACGCAAGAGATAACCTAACCTTCTTGGCATCTAGCATTCTATGTTTGTATAATCTTATTTTATCCACCATAATATTGCATGCGGTTCAAATGTCTTTTTGGTAAATATTAGAATATCCTATGAATGCATGTTCTTCCCCAAGCCAATCACATGAATCCCTACCTATGAAACCTAGGGTTGAAGTGTTGGCCGAGATAAAGATAGAATTGCTGTATTCATATATCTAGCTATGCTTAGCAATGCTTAGGTAAATGCGTTATGTTCGTTATTATTTCCGTAATTGTTGATGATGATGGAATGATTCGGGCATGGTGGATAATGGAGATGCTTAATTAAAATGCTAAGACGGTTTGGGTGAGTTGCCATCGGGGATGGTGTTTTGCCTCACTCTAGCCCCTAGGTGCGAGTTCTTTACCTCTTGAACCAAGACTAGCGTGCTGCCATTGGTGGGTGTATGGGCGCCTCGCTGACCGAATAATTTGTGAGTGGCTTGTCAAGGGTCCTCTAGTTTGCTATTTCCATTTGCGCGTATGTGGCGTGAGTGGAAAAAGGAACGAGGATGGTGGTGTTTAGGACGTGATGGTTGGGCAGGGCGCTGGGAGCGCTGAACCTGTCCTTCCGCCACTGATGGTCCTTGAGTAAGCCTCATGCATTGTAAAGGTCTAACCGCGCCCGCTCGCCGGCCTTCCCCGGAAGAGGGCCAACTAGGTGAGCCGGACGGTACCAATGGGTAAAATAGTACTCCCCTGCAGGGTTAATCTTTTCGAAAAGCCGTGTCCACGGTTATGGACAACTTGGGAATAGACGATAAGATCATAGAGAATCTTAACCTAATTGATATGGCAGCTAGAGGTTGCATTAATCAACGTGTGGCAAAGGTTCACTTCCTCGAGGGTGATTCGAGGGGGTGCCTTGGTGGAGATGAGAGTGGTTGGTTACAAAAGGGTTCGATGAGAACCAATGATGACAAATGTTACTCTCTTACCCTTTTTTTTTGAAAAGTATTCTGAGTAGACGAATGCCATGTGTCAAGTATATTTCCGTTTATGAAACTTAGCTTTATGCAAAAGAACTACATAAACAGCTTTAGAGCCTCCGTCAGTCATTGGGCCTATATCGCCCTACTAAACTTGCGAGTACATCGTACTCAGTCTCTTTTTGCTGCCTCTATGATTTTGTATTTCAGAGGAGGACGACACCGAGCAACTAGGTGGGTTCTTCGTTGACGTCGACTACTAGTCTGGGGTTCCCAGGTGGCAGCTTGGGACCGTGGAACAAGCTGGCTGGGATGATGTTTATTGTAGGCCTCTTAGGCCATATTTTGCTTATTGTTGTTAGACAACACTACCCGCTTCCGCTTGTTGAATTGTTGGATCTGTGATCCTTTTGCTTGTAATATTTGTATTCTTCTCATTATATGAGTTGCTATACTTTTGTGTCGTAGAGTCATGCTTTGTGCCAGTTCTGTTCCACAAGTCTCGATCTTTGTCTTATACATTGATGGTTGTGTCGGATTCATAGCCTCTCTGTATAATTCCGGGGTCGGGGCATTACAACTGTCCTTTATGTTTTGTACAGCTCTGTGGTAGTTTCGAAGAAGACTGCTAAAAGGAGAAGAGAAGAAGTAATGAGCACAAGGATCACAAGGAGCAAAATGGTGGCAAGGGTCACAAGGAGCACAATGGTGGCAAGAAGCACAAGGAGCACAGTGGTGGCAAGTAGCACATGGATAAAAAAGAAGCCCCGACGCGCTTTTTAGATTGAGTTGGAACCAAGTAGAATTTATGAAACATTATGAATGATGTTGTATTATGTTGAGTGATGTTGGCCGGGTCAAAGGTCAAATGGATTGCTCAAGGATGCCGATCCATGAAAATTGTGAAATTGCCCCGATCTTTCCCCAATCGCGTTGGTGCACACGTAGAACGGACGATTCTTGTTCCTCGGTGTCTGCGATATCCTCCGGCCAACGTCCATCCGGCACCGCAGACAGACGAAGATCGGCATCTCCGTACGCACCGAGATCTCCATCCGCGAGGTGGCGCGGGAGCTAGAAGAAGACATGGAGCTCGATTCGCGAACGCCCGGAGCCGAAGGGGAACTCACTGCGTCCGCGCACGTCACCTGTAGTGTAGCACACGGCAGCGCCCTACCATCGTCGGCGGCGCTCCCCGTCGACGCCGCCCTCTCGGTCGCCAGCGCCCGGCTCCTAGCTGCCAACCTGTGCGCCCGGTTCCTAGCTCGCTGCCCACATCTGTGCGTGGCCGCCTCCAACCCTGCTTCGCTGATTCTTGCTCCCCGCTGCGAGCTCTGGGGGCGCCGTACGCCGCTTTTATCACAAACGCGGCGCCGGCAACAGTCGACGGGCTGCCATCAGTGTGTGCCCATTTGCTCAGTTTTGCCCTCAGGAATGGTCGACACGGGGTTCCCACAAGCAGTGGCTACAAGCCCTAGTCAACTACCTTGACCAGACGGAGACGGCAAGAATCACGGAATAAGTCCTTGCGCACAGACTAGGGGTAAAACTGAGGACATTTCGCAACTGAGGGCAAAACTGAGCACATCGACACAACTGATGGTAGAAGGATAATTTGCCCCTAAAAAACTCCTTCTCGTTGACCATAGCCCATCATGGTCCTTCCTTTCCGGCAATACCATACCGGCCCTTTGGTTTGGGTGCGCAAAACATCTCCGTTTTTTTGTTTTAAAACTCAAAATCTTTGCACCAAGGTCGGAGTACAGCCCACCAACTGTCCATAACTGCGGACTCGGCTATTCGAATAGTTTTACACTCTGAAGACGTTGTACACTTTACCCACACCATCCGGAAGACTCGTCGTGTGGGAAACATCCCGCCATACAAGGTGTATGTCACGACGGGCTCCCGACCATAGCCTTTCACTTGATCATCTTAGTATAGGACCCTGCCCTTATGAACATTCCACCGACACCCAGTCCGGTCTCCCGTCGAAGCCCTGGGTATGAGGACTCATAGTTTTTACCGGCGGTGCATACAGCAATCCTTCTATCCCCCACTATGTTGGAGGACCCAGGTCAGGGGAGGTCACCGAACCAGCCCCTCATGAAACGGAGCATCTCCGCTATTGAGGCATCCCATACTAAGACAAGCAAGCTAATCGACTAAGCCCCGTCCTATATGGGGGTAATGTGGTCGCACAGGGTATGGTTCGGGTGACAGAGTACTAGAACACCAAGTACTTTTCATAAACATCTCCATACTCCATTTTCACAACAAAACAATTTTTTAGCAACATCTTGGGTAAAACACAAATCCACCCAAGGATTTTCATGAAACGAGTTTTTGAGTAAAACAATGTTTTCCCAACCTAGATTTTTGTATCCACTAGGCTAATCATTTCTACAAGGGGGTCAAAACAATCATGCATATATATACCTTGAAAACAATTTTCTAAAAGGGGTTTTAGTGGCACACACCACTTTAAAAACTTTTCACGCTTTAAACATAAGGTGAAACATGCATAATAAAATAGTAGGTAAATGGTTATGATTAATGAGATGGCTTGCCTTGGTCAGCCAATTGTCCCTGGTCTTGGTCATCTTGCTCAACGAATCCCCCTTCCTCGCAAGCTCCAGCAACGTTCTCGTCTAAACGTGGATAACAAGCAAATACACAAAATCACACACCATTCGGCAAGCATCACAAATAAACACAACTTAAAATCTATAGAGGGCTACTGACCTACTGAAATCAAAGCTTTTGCATTTGGTATGTTTTGATTTTTACTTATTTTTTATAATTATTAATAGGCAAAAATTAGCTAGAACACAAGTTAAGTCATGATTAATTTTCTGTTTGTCAGAAAAATCTGCCCTTTGGGTTAATTGTGAACTAGCAAAATTGGAATTGGCCCATTTGGGTTAATAGATTTACAGAAACAATTCATTTAGTACATAAGGTGATTATCTCAAGTTTTAAAGGTTAAACTATTTTCTGCTTAACAGAAATTATGAAAATTTCAGGGTAACTAGAGATTCACATTACAGACCTAGCAAAATTGGTTTCAAGTCATTTGGACACTTAGAGCATCAGAAACAAACAAGTTTAGATATAAAACCTTTGTTGTAATTAATTTACCAGATACTTGTTATTAACCTAAAAGACATGGGGCCAGTACTGTTGGACAGAGAAATTCATAAGCTAACAATACATCAAAGTTTCATTATTTTTGAATGTACCAAACTCCAGATATTTAAATTTGTGAGCTAATGCCATTGGTTTCATTTCATTTGGATAAGTAGATTTAAAGATATGAATTTTCTGCGTTTGAAAGGTTTTCTGGAATTTCTGCTAAAAAGGAAAAGGGTGACGTCGAAGACGTACATCTCTGTTACGCTTTCCTGAGGGATTGGCGTACTTCCTGGATGCGTGCGTCAACGCTTTGAACCTGACAATGGGGCCCACCGGTCAGTGATTTATTTATTTTCGAAGGGCTGCGCGACCGTATGATTAGGATCCAAAGGTCAAGATTAGAACTCTTATCGGCGAAGGGGTACGGAACGGAGGCCGTAGATCTACCGATGGACGGCTCAGGACGGTCCATGTCGCCTCCCGCCGGCGACGACCATAACTGACGGTGGTGTCCGCTCCGACCTCCGTAGAGGAGCTTCGAGGTCGCTATCGGGAGCCTGAGAGCTCGCCTGGATGCGCGGATGGCACGGGGAGGCTCCAAATGGAGTCGCCCACTGGCTGGTGGGGGCGCGGCCCAGTGCCAGGGCGGCGAACGACACCCATTGGGGGTGAGGGGGAGAGAGGGTAAGTGAGGGAGAAGAGGGATGGGTCTAGGGTTCGGCCTAGCCAAGATCCTACAGGATTTGGTGCATCTCATTGCTGGATTTCGTGAGAATGAGGTATAGGCAGAGGGGAGAGTGGCAGGGCAAGGTGCTGGTGATACCCACAAGTATAGGGGATCGTTGAAATCTTCGATGTGTAAGTATTAGTATCGATCCCACAAGGAGTAGAAGGTATAAGTATTTATCCTCTCAAATAACAGTGTCACATCTCTTATTATCTATGCACTAGACAAACTAAAATGATTAAATGATGCAAGTGTTTTTGGGTTTTTGGTGTAGAGTTTGCAATAAAGTAAAAAGCCGAAAATAAAATATGACAAGTGAAAGCTCTCAAAGAGAGAAAGCCCAATCCTCTATGCAGCAAGAGGACAAGCTTGAGTGGTGTGTTTCTTCTAGGTGGAAAACGTTCCCAAGGGCTACATGGATTTCATGGCATAAATATTTCTAGAACAACAAGGTAAACATTTTGTCAAGTTTTAATCTTCTTTGGACGGAGCCATAATTAGGTGTAGTTAAATAAATAAACTAAACCCCTTATGATGGATCATGTGGCGAAGTAAATGACTGCACAAGAATTATTAAGACATAAAGTCCCACCATAGCATTACACTCTAAGGTCCCCAATATAAATCCCCTCCTAATGTAACTTCATGTATTAGACCAAGGTTTACGTGTCCTCCTAGGTCCTCCCATTCCATCACACTAGTGTGATAGCACCTTCATGCATTACTCAATATATGGTGCACTTCATACATTGTACATCAAGACAATCATAAAAGATAAAAACTTGATGAAATACTCAACACAAGTTAAGTGAAAATTATTGCCAATCCATCCTATGCCCCCGGGAACATGAGAGAACTACTCACAACGCGAAGACATGATATGATTCAATGGTATAGGTGATACAACACAATCTGAAAATATAATCTCCCCACAAAACAATGACAAGTAGCAATTCACAAACATGTAGAATAGTACTTAGACACTAGCTAGGGTTCGAACTATCTCAAACTATGAGGGGGATGAAGTGGATCACAAAGATGGCGATGGAGATGGTGCTGGTCTTGATAGTGGTGTTGATGGAGCCTCCGAAGGGGGGATGGAGGAGCCTTCCGGAGGTGATTCCGGCGGCGTTTCCCCCCTCCGATCTTCTTCGGTGGCAGCCTTCTGTCTCCTGTTTCTTGGTTTTGTGTTGCTCCGCCACCTCCTCACGAAAGCCGTCGGGGGACTATTTTTATAGTCGGTTTTAGGTCAAGACGAAGCCACGGAGACGAAAACGGATGGCATCGGAGCCACGAGGCCCAAGATGGGGGGTCCCACGCGGCCAAGGAATCTGGCCGCGTGGGCCCACCTCTTTTGGCCCTCGGGTCTCTGTTTGTTCGCTTCCTTCGCTCCTACGCTTCGTTCCTTCCAAAAAATGATCCCCGCAAAATATTAGGTCATTTGGACGTCGTTTGGGTCCCTGAAACATCAAAATATAGAAAATAGGGTTTTCTGCCAGTGCAGGGTTAATTCCAGAAAAATAGGAAAACTGTGAAATCTTCACAAAATCCTTATAAAACAATGATATAACCCTTATATAATGCAAATATGATTGAAATATGAGTATTATAATGCAAAGTTCATGTATTCATTTTACATGCATCAGCATCCCCAAGCTTAACCTATACTCGTCCTCGAGTATGAAGGTGATAAAACCAACATGGACTTTGCATTTTAATACTATCAATGGATATCAAAGATGATTACTATTGCTACATAAAGTCAAATGATTCATTCTTCAAAGGAGTAGCAATATGCAAGATAGATTATGAAGTGATATTAAATATTCAATGTAAGGATGTTCAATGATAATTCACAAAGTGCAACATAGAAGAAAGTACTATGGACCAAATGTATGCATAATGAAAAGTAAAAACATCCTATGATGGTCATAGAGTACTCTTGTAAATCTGAATATAAAAGGTGGACACTTTGGAAAGATATATAAATGAGTAGAGGTAAACCATGAATAAGTTTCATCTAACTTCCAAATGCTTCTACTTAAGTTAATGTTTGCAATGTGGTATTCATTGGTGTCAAGCTCTCATTACCCCCATAATAACATCTTGAATGGTTAAAGTTTAAAGTGAAAGCAAATATGAGTAGTGTGCTTGACAAAGTATGGGTTGAAAGCTTCATGCCCCGTGAATACGAGTACCTACCCCATGGTGTTACTCAATTTGGGGCTACCAAGCAAGTTCAAGTTAAAGTCATTGTGAAAATAGCATCATCAAGAGGGTCAACTGGGTTACCTCTTGTCCCAGGACATGGAACAAGCCCATGTCAAAATGATAAGACAAACAATCATAATGAACAATCTCAACATCCTTTTTATTTACTATTGATATAGATTTTTATTATGAGGCGCATCACTGAAGGTTCACAATAGCATGTAAGTAAATTTCCACCATGAATGATGCATGGCTTAGATTAGCGGCCTAGGTGTCTCTCTAGCCATTTGTACAAACTACTTAAACTTACTTAGTTTCCACATTTATTTGGCACTATGATAGGCATCCATAAACAAAAGTACATGATATCAACTAAATATAATTAAGAACATGTTGAAAGCTTGCCATGTGACAGCACATATGGGCTAACCCCCAACCAAGACTCTTGTCAAGCTCACAGCTTCATAATTTTAATCACAATGGTTCATGTTTATTAAGTGCAATAAAAGTAAAGTGTGCATCAAGTTCGTGAGAGCTTTTTAACCAACTTTTCCCATGACAATCAATAACATAAGCATTTTAATTCAGAGGTATAGATAATACAAAATAACATGATAAACATACTCGGAATAGCATAAAGCTAATAGGTAGATATGGTGTACTCACTGGAAAAACTTTGGTTGAAGGTGTTGGAAAACAAGTTTTTACTTGTTGGAATTTTGGGCTAGCAAAAGGGAGAGAGTTGACTGTCTAAATGCATGCACAAGTGTCCATAGAACTAACCAATCCATGTTAAACAAAGTAAAGTAACATTAAGCATCAAAACATGAATAAAAGATAGCTCTTGATAAAACACTTGCAAGTTAATACTCATTAAAAGCACATTATTCATGCAACTATATGTATCTTTTTGAATCAACTCAAACATCCCTATCCCAATATTTTTAATAGCATCCAACTTAATTCAACCCAAAATTCTAGTACCTCTCCCATAAAATAAATGATAGTGATGGTCTTACGAAAAAGCAAAACAAAAATAAAAGGAACAATAAAAGGACGCTGCAAGTTGATGCGATATTAATGCGTTGATAGAAAAACAGAAAATAGACGTGTGCAAACCGAGAATTCATGAACATAAATTCATATTAAGTGTCCAGTAAGTGTATAACGTTGTATTATTCCTCATAAACTCAAGTTAATCAAGATGATTAAAATTAAAAGTTCAAAGAATGCATCAAACAAAATTGGACAGAATCTGTCTAGAAAAACAGCAGCAGCCAAACGCATTTTTCTACCCTACTAAAATATGTCGAAAAAATCTGATAAAATTCATTCTTACATAGGATGAAAAGTTGCAGTTACAGTTAAAATATCAACTAATTCGGAGTTACATAGTAGGAATGAAAAATCATACCGTGCACAGATTTGTGCTGAAATAAAATCTCCGAATACAATAAGCAATTTTGTCAATCCAAAATGGGTAAAACTTGGCACTTTATTAAAAATTCCAAAAACAAAACTAAAAACTAAATCTCTTGTTACAGCAAGAGGACACAAAGAAAAGCAAAAATAAAAACAACCGGGTTGCCTCCCGTAAACCGCTTTCTTTATATCCATATAGCTAGGCATGGTAGTTTTAATGATGCTCACATAGGAATAAGAATTGAAATGCAAAAGAAAGCATCAAGAGAAAAATATGAAACTCATTTAAGTCTAACCCACTTCCTATGCATTGGGATCTTGTAAGAAAATAAATCATTGAAACACAAAGCAGGTAGCATAGGAAGATAAAACGAGAGCAATTTCAAGACTTTGAACTTAAAGAGAGGAAACGTAATAATATTGAAATGTTTAGAACCATGTTTTCCCCTCTCATAATAGTTACAAGTAGTGGAACCAAATTTGATAAAACAACTATTAGATTGGTGCAACTTTGCAAACTTAGGAACATATAAAGGATTTTTAAACATCAAAGGCCAGCGGGTACTCTTCGCCCCATAGCCATTCCAGAGTGGAAATGGGATGAAGTTGGTATGGATTTCATCACTAGTTTTCCAAAGTCACAAAAGGGCAACAATGCCATCTGGGTCATCATCGACCGTTTGTCCAAGGTCGCCCACTTCCTTCTGGTCCGTGATGATATTCGAGCAAGCCAACTTGCTGACTTGTATATGGCCCGAATTGTTCCTTTGCACGGGGTTCCTTTGCGGATAATCTCGGACCGTGGAAGCCTATTTGTGTCCAAATTTTGGAAAAGTTTCCAAACGGCTCTCGGAACCCGCCTCAACTTCAGCACAGCCTATCATCCTCAAACTGACGGTCAAACTGAGAGAGTGAACCAAGTTCTTGAGGACATGCTTCAGGCATGTGTCATCTCCTTCGGCAAGGGTTGGGAAAAATACCTCCCTCTTGCCGAGTTCTCCTACAACAATAGCTATCAGGCTAGCCTCCAAATGGCTCCCTTTGAGGTTCTCTATGGGAGAAAATGCCGAACTCCTCTAAATTGGTCTGAAACCGGAGAGAGGCCACTCTTCAGTCCGGATGTGATAAATGAAGCCGAGGAGAAAGTCCGTGTCATTCGGGATAATCTCAAGGCTGCTCAATCCCGGTAGAAAAGCTACTATGACAAGCACCATCAAGAGGTCCACTATGAAATTGGTGACAAGGCCTATCTTCGAGTCTCTCCCAACTCTGTCATTGCTTCAAGGATCCAATCCGTGGGGTTGATCATGAGGCGTTGGACATCCAGGAGGATTTGACCTATCGCAAGCATCCTATCCGCATCTTGGATGAAGCGGGGAGGAAAACCCGCAACAAGACCATCAAGTTTCTCAAAATCCAATGGTATAACCATTCCGAGGAAGAAGCCACATGGGAGCGAGAAACTAGTCTTCGACAGGAATATCCCGCCTTCTTCACTCAAGCCTAGAATCTCGGGACGAGATTCCTGTAAGGGGGGTAGAATTGTAACAACCCCAGCTTTGCAATGAAAAATACGAATAATTTTTCCACTTTTTCCTCATCATGTTTGCATCATGGCATCCATATGAAATTGCTATGTCTAACCATTTCACTTTGAAACCAATTACAATGTGGAAGCAAACCTTCTCAAGTTTTCACACCAAATCCAAATGCTTAACTTGTCAACCAATTTGTTCTTGGACTTCCAAATTGTTAGAAATCTCCAATTGACATGATGGAACCAATTCTCCAAAATCCAAGTTTTGCCAAATGAGAAATAAACTGAGAATTCAAAATCTGGTTAATTCAAATTCTATTTTTGAAACCAAGTTAAACATTCCAAAAAATTCAAACTAAAATCATGGGGAGCTTCATAAATATATTGGGAGCCTCCATGAATATTTTCACTATTTCTGGAATTTTTTGAGTGCTCCAATTAAATCCATTTTGGATTTTATTAAAAATGCCCTTAATAAAACCCTATGAACAAATATAGTGCTAAGAAATTTATTTTGGAACACAAAATTTTGTGGTGGTACTAAATGTTAAAGGGAGCCTATATGAATTTTTGCAGATTTTATAAAAATGTCCTGGTGCCTCAAATAAATCGTTAAAACTGCTGTTGGACCAGTTTGTAAATAAAGAAAATTGAGATAGGGGGGTTTTCGCGAAATTTCCTTTTCCCGCACAGTGGCGGCCATGGCCACTGGCGCCATGCCGCCACCTCCTCCGCGCCCATGCCGCCGCCCCACTCCCTCATGGTCGTGCCACCCCGGTGGACAAGAGCACGAGGACCCCCACCTGCTCCTCACCCCATTTCCCCACTTGCCTACTTCCCCGTCTCTCTCTCGTGCTCTCCCGAGCTCCTCCGTGTCCGCTGCGATTGCCGAGCTCGCCTCTGTCGTTCCGGCACTTCCCGTTTATATCGAAGCGGACAGGGTGCTTCGCCTCGTCCTCTTCCCCCTCCTGGAGCAAGGAATCGAGCCGGGGTAGACGGGGTTCGACGGAATCGTCCTCGACTTCCCCGCCTCAGCCGCGCTCCGCCGGCCGATTCCCGTCGACGCCGACCACCCCTCGCCGCGCCGACCATTTCCACATGCTCGGGGTGAGTTCCCCTTCCGCATGCGCATATCCCGCCTCCCTATCCCCCTCTGCACCGCCGCGTAGATGTCCGTCGCCGTCGCCGCGCGCCGGCCCCGCACCGGACCGGATATTTTCAGACATCGGAATATCCGGTCCGTGGCAATTTCTGCTAAGGACTAGAACTCACCGGTACCGGTAGTCACCGGATATTTGCAACCGGATATTTTCCAGGCACCGGAATATCCAGTCGGAGACGAATTTCTGCTAAGGACTAGAAATCGGAGCTACTGGAAGTCACCGGATATTTGGCACCGGAGATTTCCACAGGGCACCGGAATATCCGGGCCTCTAAGTTTTTCTTTAAAAGTAAAATAAAATTAAATGGCATCTGTTTAAATCTTGTTTCAAATTTAGCATGTGTCATATCAATTTGTTCAGAAAAGCAATACCTACCTGTTGGTGACATTGCCATGTTCTTTTGAGTAAATATTTTTGCCTTTAATTAAGAAATTCCTAAAATGGTATAATTAATACCTAATTCGGGAAAAATCATAACTCGATAAATATTTAACCAAAAATCTTGAATGAAATATCAATGTGATCAACACTTCAAATGCTATCAAACAATGCCATTATCAAATCATGATCACCAATATTTATTTGATGTTACTCTTTAAATGATTAAAAGAATTAAATTCGAATAATTATTAATTCGCTATTTATTCATCGGTACTCGGAAAATTACAAATAAGGTACCAAAATGATCGGAAGAACGATATCTATCTAATCACGTCATGTCCATGCATATTTGAGCCACTTCTCTAATAACTTAATAATTTATAAAGAATTTGGACACTAAGAAAAATATGGGGTTGTTTCCAAATAATTGCACTAATTATTTGGAACTCCATGTAATTTGTTAGATAAATAAAATGTTGATATCTTGCATAAAATTGTCATGGCATCATATGATTGTGCATTGCACCTTGTCCTCGTGTGATTTATTTGTTCTTTGTATTCTTTTGGGTATCGATAGATTCCGGAGTCGAGGGTTCCCCTACCAACCCCGACGAGCCGTACTACACGCCCTGGCAGCAAGGCAAGAGATAACTGTCGGCACAGTGGAAACCAGGGTACCACGGGCCGGCCTACCAGGGCCCACAAGATTCCTCAGAAGTTTTCGCTAAGGACCAGGCTCTCCAAACCTGGCGAGCCTCGCGAGGGTTTTCCCTTGCAAGGGACCTTTTCTCCTCGCCGAGGGTTTTCTCCCTTGGCGAGGGACCTCTCCTCGAGAGGGTGTCTCGGACGCCGCCAGCAATTCTGCTAAGGACCAAGTCGGAAGGCTCGGCGAGGCTTTTTGCCTCGCGAGGCTTTCTTCCTCCCGAAGCCAGCTCTGCCTCCGCGGCAGAGCGCACATGTGCTCTGCATCCTCCGCAGAGTGACGACCGCGCCAGCGCGCGATGACGGCAACGCTCCAGTTGCTATTCTTATGTATAAAGGGGTCAACAAAGCTGCCCCAAGCAAAGGAGCCCCAAGGATTGCCAATTTGGTGATAAGGGAACCGTCTGCAGCTACCCTCCAAGGACGACATCACCGCAGGACCGCCCTGCCTCAGCAGCGCCAGCTCACCGTCCCGTCTAGACGGTGGCTTTTCCAGCTTTCGTGACACCGCCCCTGCCGTGGACCGCGTCCATGGCCCTTACCTTTATGGTGGACTCCACCTTTTTGGTGCACCTCGCCTCCTCCTTCGCCGCCATGTGGTAGCCCTTCCCGCCAAGATGTTTTGGGGAAGAGGCCCGAGACGCCTATAAAAGGAGGAGGAGCCCGTTCGGGCAAAGGGTTCAAACTCTGGTGTCTTCACAAGCCCAAACCCTAGATCTGAGGTTACCAGTAGCCATTGTTAGCCACCCAGAGCTCGCCAAGCTCGCCCTGTACTGAAAACCTCTCCAAGAAAGTGCAATACAACTCGAAGCAGGACGTAGGGGTTTTACCTCACCTAGAGGGCCCTGAACCTGGGTAATACTGCGTGTTCCTCTCTACAGTGCTTCCCCGCAGCGATCCAGGCGAGCACCGTCGTCGAGGCACGTTGAGGGTTGTTTGATTCCGTGTTCAGCCCCTTACTCGATCTTTCGTGAGACACACCCAGTTCCTGGGACAGTTCTCCGACATTTGGCGCGCCAGGTAGGGGGCTGAGGCGCATCTTCAACCTCGACACCGCCATGGCCGGCTCTCGCGCCGAACGACTCCCTCGCCGGACGGCTAGCGCCGCCACCGCTCCTCCTGCCGGCCGCCCGCGCGGCAGCCCACGTGGGAGTGCTACTCCGGAGCGCCACGTCGACCCCGAGCTAAGCATCGAGCACCCGGAGGACGACGACATCGACCACGCTGAGGATGACCTCGGCGAAGAGGAGGCCTCCTCCCTGCACCCGTCGCGGGACCAGGCTGCCTCCTCGCTGGGCCGCCCTGCGCCCAGCCCGGCGACTGCGCTCCTCATGGCGCAGGAGCTGCTGTAGTACCGTCCCACGCCGGAGGCCCAGGAGGCTTGGCTCAACCGCGTCTCCGAGCTCATCGGCGCCGCTCGCGCCGCCGCTCCTGCACCGTCTCGCTCGCTGGTCCTCTCTGCCCGCGCAGGGGACGTGGCGCACGGCGCGCCTCACGGTCCCCCCATTCCTCCTCGTCAGCCCGCGCCTGCTCCCACTCCGGCTCCACCGGCTCCACCGCAACCTGCTCCTGGGGCTCCTCCTCGCGACAACCGCGCCGCGTCGCACGCATCATCGCCGCACGACTGCCAAATCGTGCAGCGAGCCCCGGAGGACGCACGCGTGAGCATCGAGCACAACCAGGATCGCCACAACCGCGCCGTCCATGACGTCGCCGCCGCAGGGCGCCACCTCCGCGCCACCCTCGCCAACGGCACAGTCACCTACGGCACGACGGCCGCGTTCACTCGCAGCCTCCGTCGCGTCGTCTGGCCGGTCAAATTCCGGCCGGATCTTCCTCCGCGCTATGACGGCAAGAACAACCCCCTGGAGTTCCTACAGCTCTACACTCTGGCCATCCAGGCCGCCGGGGGCGATGACAAGGTCATGGCGAACTGGTTCCCCATGTCCCTCAAGGACTCTGCGTCCTCATGGCTCACCAACCTCCCCGCCGAGTCCATCAACACCTGGGAGGACCTCTGCCGGTGCTTCGTCGCCAACTTCAAGGGCACGTACGAGCGCGGCCTCACGTACAATAACCTCCGCGCCATGCATGAGAAGCCTGGCGAGACCCTCCGCAAGTACATCCAGCGCTTCAGCCAAGTGCGCAACAAAATCCCCAACGCCACCGACGCGCGGGTCATTTCGGCCTTCCAGGCTGGGGTCACGGATGTACGGATGCTCGAGAAGCTTGGCATCCACGACAACATCACCACCATCGTCAAGCTTTTCGACTTGGCGGACAAGTGCGCCAAGGCTGAGGAGGGCCGCTTGTTCGTCAAGAACGAGCCAGGGGACCCCACCGAGGGGTCCAAGAAGAAGAAGAAATCCACCGAGAAGCGCAAGACCACTGCGGTCCTCGCGGCTGAACCTGACGCCAAGCAGCCTCGCCAAGCTGCCACTCCAGCCGCAGGACCCGAGAAGAAAGATGACCGCCCCTTCTGCGTCTACCACAACAGGCATTCTCACGCCACCGAGGACTGCTACGACCTCAAGAGGCTTCACGAGGCTCGCGAGGCTCGCGAGGCAAACGGTCGGCCGCAAGGCCGCGGAGGCCGCGGCGGTCGCGGCGGCCGTGGGGCGATGCTGGAACAACAACTACGACGACAACTACCAGCAGAACCCCCAGGCCAACGCCGCCGAGCCCATGAACGACAACCTCCCTGCCGAGACTCCTGAAGGCTATCAGGTGCCTCGCGGGGCCGCTTGCATCCTTGGCGGGGCTCAGACCCCAGCTCCAACCGCCACTTCAAACAATTCGCTCGCGAGGTCGCGGCAGCCCTTCCCGGGGTTGAGGCCTCCAGGCCCCTCAAGTGGTCCCAGTGCCCCATCACCTTTGACTCCACCGACCACCCCAAGTCCACCTCAACCGTCGGCACCATCCCGCTGGTCTGCACTCCCACCATCAACAACATCGCCGTCTCTAAGACGCTCATTGATGGGGGTGCAGGCCTCAACGTCATCTCTGTCGAGACATTCGAGAAGCTGCAGGTGCCCTTCGAGTGGCTCATGCCCACCAGGCCCTTCTCGGGGGTGACTGAGGGTCTCACCACCCCCTTGGGGCAGGTGAGGCTCGCCGTCACTTTCGGCACCCAGGCCAACTACCGCACCGAGCTGATCGACTTCGACGTCGCGCACATCGGCCTGTCCTACAACGCCATCCTCGGCTACCCCGCCCTCGCCAAGTTCATGGCGGTGACCCACCACGCCTACAACCTCGTCAAGCTCCCTGGCTCAGGTGGCACCATCGTCATCCGCGGCGTGGTCTCGGACGCCCTGTACGCCGCGCAAGCGGCCTACAAGGCTGCCGCGGTGGCGTCACCCACTGACGAGGACGAGGAGCCCCTGCCGAGGCCCCCCGCGAAGAAGAAGCAGCTTTTCTCTCAGGAGAAGGCCGCGACAAAGCAGGTGCCTCTTGAGGCGAACGGCTCGGGGGCTAGCGTCACCATCGGCGCCAACCTGCCTCCCAAATAGGAAAGCGCGCTTGTCGCCTTGCTCAGGGCAAATGCTGACATGTTCGCATGGACACCGTCATATATGTCTGGAGTATCGAGGGAGGTGATCGAGCACCACTTAGCTGTGTGTCCAAACGCACGCCCCATGAAGCAAAAGGCGCGGCGCCAAGCGCCAGAGAAACAAGAATTCATCATCAAGGAAGTAGAGAAGCTGAAGAAGGCCAGCATCATCAAGGAAGTGGTCCATCCCACGTGGCTCGCCAACGGTGTGGTCGTCCCCAAACACACCGGAGGAAGCCGCCTCTGCATCGACTTCACCGACCTCAACAAGGCATGCCTCAAGGACCCCTATCCCCTCCCAAGGATCGACCAGATCGTGGACTCCACCGCCGGATGCGCGCTCCTCTGTTTTCTGGATGTCTTCTCTGGTTACCACCAGATCAAGATGGCGAAGGAGGACGAGGAGAAGACAGCATTTCTCACCCCTTGTGGTGTGTTTTGCTACGTCTGCATGCCCTTCGGCCTGAAGAACGCCGGCGCCACTTTCCAGCGCCTCATGAGGATCGCCTTGGGGGCTCAAATGGGGAAGAATGCAGAGGTCTACGTCGATGACATCGTCGTCAAGACTCGTGAAGAAAGCACGCTCATCCAGGACCTCGAGGAGACCTTTGCCAACCTGCGCAAGGTCAACATCAAGATGAACCCCGCCAAGTGTGTCTTTGGGGTCCCTTCAGGCAAGCTCCTCGGGTTCCTGGTATCCCACCACGGCATCGAGGCCAACCCCAACAAGATCAAAGCCATAGAGTAGATGCAGCCTCCTCGTCGCCTCAAGGACATGCAACGCCTAGCGGGATGTATGGCCAGCCTTGGCAGTTTCATCTCCAAGTTCGGCGACAGGGCGCTGCCATTTTTCAAGATCATGAAGAGGTCCGGTCCTTTCAAGTGGACCCCTGAAGCAGCAAAGGCCTTTGAGGACCTGAAGAAATACCTGGCGAGCCCACCCATCATGGTTGCCCCACGCCCTCGCGAGCCTCTGAAGCTGTATCTTGCAGCCACTCCTCAGACGTCAAGCACGGTCTTGGTGGCTGAAAGGGAAGAGCCAGTCCTCGCCAAGCAGACCTCTACATCGCCAAGCCTAGAACCACCCGACAAGGAAGCACCCTCGTCAAGCCTCCAGCCTCATGCCGAGCCTCCACAAGCGGGGCCTCAAGAAACCCTCGCCGAGGACTCCACCAAGCCTGGAGAGGAGCCAGCCGCTGCCACGCCAACGACTACCCTCATCGAGCATCCCGTCTACTTCGTCGGCACAGTGCTGCGAGATGCTCGCGAGCGCTACCCCATGCAGCAAAAGCTCCTCTTCTCGCTCCTCAGCGCCTCCAGGAAGCTACGCCACTACTTCCAGGGTCACCCCATCAAGGTGGTCACCTCATATCCCCTGGAGCAAGTCCTGCGCAACCCAAACGCAACAGATCGCGTCGCAGGCTGGGGTATCGAGCAACAACCTTTCGAGCTGGAGTTTGACACCACCAGGGTCATCAAGGGCAGGGCGCTGGCCGATTTCATGGCCGAGTGGACGGACACACGCGAAGAAGAGCCTCAAGAGGAGGAAGCCACAGCCTCAGGTGGGACGGAACCAGGCTCCTGGACCATGCACTTCGACGGCGCCTTCGCGGCCAGGAGTGCAGGGGCTGGTGCCGTCCTCACCTCACCAACAGGTGACAAGCTCTACTAAGCCGTCCAGCTGTGCTTCAAGGACAACGACAAGGTCTCCAACAACATTGCTGAATATGAAGGCCTACTCGCCGGGCTCAAAGCCCCCATTGCCCTCGGCGTCAAGCGCATCCTCATCAAGGGCGACTCTCAGCTCCTCGTCAACTTCTCCAACAAAAGCTACACGCCTAAGGACACCTACATGGTGGCCTACCTTGAAGAGGTACGCAAGCTGGAGAAGCACTTCAAGGGCATGGAGCTCAAGCACATCCCGCGAGCAGAAAACCAAGAAGCAGATGACCTCGCCAGGCGAGCAGCAAGAAGGGAAGCCCAGAAGCCTGGAGTGTTCGAGGAGAGACTCACCAAGGCCTCAGTCAAGCAGCCAGTGGCCAATGTCAGCATCGACGAGGAGCTCCCACCAGCCCCAACAAGTGGAGCACAAAACTGCGGGCTGCCCTCAGGCGATCGCTTGCTGCTGACCTTGGTACGACAAGACACCAGTTGGATTGACGAGATCAAGAACTACCTGCAAAATCGAGTCCTCCCCGAAGAAGACGCTGAAGCCGAAAGAATTGCTCGCCAGGCCAAGTCTTACTGCCTCCACGACGGAGACCTGTACCGTAAGCGCCCCAATGGGGTTGCCTTGCGGTGCGTCCCTGCCGAGGAAGGATGCCAGCTCATCAACGACATCCACAGCGGAGAGTGCGGCCATCATTCGTCCTCGCGCACCCTTGCAGGCAAGGTCTTCGGAGTGGCTTCTACTGGCCCTCAGTGCTTCAAGATGCAGCTGCAATCGTCCAATCCTGCGACGCATGCCAATTCCACGCCAAGCAGATCCACCAGCCCGCGCAAGGACTCCAGACGATCCCGCTCTCCTGGCCGTTCGCGGTCTGGGGGCTGGATCTCCTGGGACCCTTCCCGCGAGTGCTCGGGGGCTACCGCTACCTCTATGTCGCCATCGACAAATTCACCAAGTGGCCTGAGGTGGAACCCGTGCGCACCATACCGGCAAAGTCAGCGGTGAAATTCATCAGGAGCCTGGTCTGCCGCTTCGGCGTGCCCAACCGCATCATCACCGACAACGGCTCACAATTCATCAGCGACGCCTTCAAGTCCTACTGCGGCAGCCTCGGCGCCCAAATCTGCTACGCCTCGATGGCGCACCCACGAAGCAACGGGCAGGCTGAGCGAGCCAATGCCGAGGTGCTCAAGGGCCTCAAGACGAGAAGCTTCAACCACCTCAAGGCCAGTGGCAAGCACTGGATCGACGAGCTCCCCTTGGTGCTCTGGTCCATCCGCACCACGCCAACAAAGCCAACTGGTGAGACGCCGTTCTCCCTCATCTATGGTGCTGAAGCTATCCTCCCCAGCGAGATCACCCATGGCTCTCCCCGAGTCTTGGACTTCAAGGAGGCTGAGCTGGACGAGCTGCGCAACAACGACCTCCTGCTGCTTGAAGGGCTCCGCCGCAATGCGGACCTGAGAGCGGCAAGGTACCAGCAAGATCTCCACCGCTACCACAGCCGCCACATCCGCCCGCGTACTCTTGAAGCAGGAGACCTCGTCCTGAGGAGAATCCTCTCCAGGGCAGGCCTCCACAAGCTCTCACCAATGTGGGAAGGACCCTACAGGGTCATCCACATCGCCAGGCCTGGCTCTACGCGGCTCGAGACGGAAGACGACATCCCTGTCGCCAACCCCTAGAACATCCAGCACCTGCGCAAGTTCTACCCCTGATCGTCCTCGACAAGCAATTTTTTGCATCAAGGGAGAGCCTCGCGCCATTTCGGGCTCCCCTCTCTACTACACGCTGCCGCGGGCCATTCGAGAAGACTCCGAAGCCACTGCGCCTCGGCAAGGTGACTTCTTCAAGCACCATGCCTTGGCAAGGTGGATCCCCATGCCCAGCCATGGTGGACCGCAGGCTCTACAAGCCACCCCCGCATAGGGCCCCCCTCTGAGCTCTCTCTACATGCGTCGCCCCGAGCACGCCCCCTTGAGAGTCTCAGCCACAGCATGTGGAACCCCATGCCTGACATGGCGGATTTGTTGTGTTTCTGGCCACGCCAGTGTAATGAACATCTGTTTCAGGTCATTTTGAACCTTTGCGCTCCGCGCCAGCATATGTTGTTGCTTTGGTAAGCTTTTATGTTATTGTTGTTTCATCCTTGCTCGTATGATCCCTCCTGTGTATCTCACGAGTGGGGGCTAGCATGGTGCCATGCCACGGGAGCATCCCGACAGCACCTCAAACCCAGGGGATCCGAGCTCTGAACTCACGGGTCAGCTTTCGTGCATGTCAACTCCTAAGGAGCTCTGAACTCATGAGCCGGCTCCCGTGCACGTCAACTCACCAAGGACCTTGGTGCTTGTTCTCCTCACGAGACACACATGAAGGAACCTACGAGCGCGCATAAGTGATCTAGCTATGTATTGCTTGTGGGTATGCCTATCTGTCAAAATGCAGGAAACAGGCCCAAAACACCTCGTCAGGGAACCGACACCCTCTCCAACACGAAAACACCTCGTCAGGGAACCGACACCCTCTTCAAGACGAAAACACCTCACCAGGGAACCAACACCCTCTCCAAGTCAAAACGCCTCATGAAGCTAAGTCCAAACACTTGGTTAATTTTCCCCTCGCTGGTTTTCATCCCTCGAGCCTCTTTTCTCTCTCCTGCGCCTCATGGGCTGCTTGTGCGTTGAAGGGGAGCCCCAAGCATTGCGACTTGGGGGCTCTTACCTCTTGAGGCCTCACGCACCCCCGGCCTTGTGGAGCCCTGACTCTCGCATACCGAAGCGGCGGTGGTGTAGCGCTAAGAGAGGGTCCTAAGACGCAGAGCGAAAAAGACATGGAAAGGAAGACAAAAGCCTCACGAGGGATGTTCACCAAGCAAACAAAGATTGAAACAAGTCTTTACAGGGCTATTACAAATAAATGCTAAGATAATTCGTGCCTCTGCACGTCCAGATACAGGAGTTCAGGCCATCACGCGCCCCGAGGTGCCCGCTTTGTCCACATCGACCACGACTTGGTCGAATTTCTTGGCGTACGCATCGGCGGCTTCCCGTGCCTTCTTGCCGATGTCGACCGGCGCCGTCACGGCCCCGAGGTCAAGCGAGGGCTGGAGCCTCACGAGGTTGCTGAAGATGCGGTTGGTGGCGAGGACGAGGAGATCGCGGCTCTCCTCCACGACGCGCTCATCAAAGCTCTTCGCCACCTCCTCAAGCTTCTCAAGGAATTGCTCGAATAAGAACGAGTACGCGGCCTCGTCGTCGATTCCTACGGAGAAGAGGGGAACCTCGATCCTCAGATCACCCCCGACCGCGCGTGCACGGTTCACCAAGCTTTGGAGAATACCCTGGCGCTGGCGCGTCATGGACCGGCCAATCTGGCGCTGGTCCCGTGCCCGCTCCGTGAGATCCGCGGCCGGCCCCACCTGCCGTCGGAGCTCGTCCAGGTCTCTCTCTAGGGCGATGGCGTTCCCCTCTGCGTGAGCCTGGGCCTCCCTGGCGTGCTCGAGGCAGGAGGTCATCCGCTTGTCCTCCAGCTCGAGCTCCTTGATGCGGTCTTGGAACTCTTTGCGTTTTGCTTTGAAGCGGTCCTCCTGCTTCGTGGCCTTCTCATCATAATCTTTGGAGAGGCTTTCGCGGATGAGCTGGACCCTGGTGTCGGCCTCATCCTGGATTCTTTTCCGCTTCACCTCGAAGTCGGCGTTGGCCTTCTCGTGGCGCTCCGCGTAGGTGGCCTCATTCTGAGCCACCAGGCCCTCGCGCTCCTGCAGCTGCCCCTCGCGGGTGGCCTGGGCCTCCTCGAGCAGCTGGGCCTGCTCCTCGCGCTGGCGCAGCTCCTTCTCGCGGAGGGAGAGCTCTCCCTCGCGTCGCGCCAGCTCCGCCTCGCACGGCGCCAGCTGCCCCTCGCGAGCATCCAGCAGCTCACGGAGCTCCTTCAAGCTGGCCCTTGCGACCTCGGAGTCAGCGGCGAATCTCAGCTCCGCGACCGATAGCTCCTCGTGCTTGGAGGCAGTCTCCATCTCGAGCGTTTCTCTGGCGGCGTCGAGCTGGTCCATCACCTCCTCCGCCTCCCGCTTGAAGCTGTCGCGGGTCTCTTTGGCGAAGCGAAGGGCCTCTTGGCGCTCCGCCTGGGCCGCCGCGTCCTGCCGGCGGCACATCTCCATCCTCTCGTGGAGGAGGGCCCAGGCCTCGCTAAGCCTTGTCCTTTCGTCCGCTAGGGCGACTTCTTCTTCGGCGAGCTGCTCCTCCAGCTCGTCGAGTGTCCGCCGCGCCTGGTTGAGGACGACTCGGCGACGAACTGCTTGGCGCCGCGGTTCCTGCAGCGCCAAGGTCTCCGCACCACTGCTGGGTGCGGAGGCCTCGACCCTTGTCGAGGCGCCCGAGGCCTCTTGCCTTGGGCTCACGGCCGCCTCTGGTGCGCCCCGGGGGCTCGTGGGGGCGCCTCCCTCGGCACCCGCTTCGGTTGCCCTCTGGGGGCTGGGCGTCCTCTCGCGCTCAGCTTCGGCGCCTGTGGACTCCAAAGGTGCCTCCGCCTCCTGCTCCTCAGGGGCGCTTCCCGCCCCTTCCGTGACGGCCGCGGCCGCCACGGTCTCGGGCGCATCGGCCCCTCGTGAGGGAGCCTCCTCCTCCTCTGGAGGCAGCTCCATGACGATTTCCTCGTCCACCCTCTCCTCCTCCGTCTCGAGCTGGACGGGAGGGGTGGCCGTCCTAGTTGGCGACGGCGGCGCCACCTCTTCTATCACCTCCTCCGCGCGGTGCTCCACCACGGGAGGAGTCGTCGCCCGAGCCGAAGACGGCGCCGCCTCTTCAGTCACCTCCTCCGCGCGGTGCTCCGCCACGGGAGGAGTTACCGTACGAACTGGTGACGGGGCCGCCTCTTCAACCACCACCTCCGCGCGGTGCTCGCCCGCGGGAGGAATAGCTTCCTGCCGCGGCTCGTCAGCCGCAGGCGTCTCCGCGACGACGCTGGCGGTCTCTCCAAGCTTGCGGAGCCGCCGCCTCTTTGGCTCCGCAGGTTGCCTGAAAGGAAGACAAGTAGAAGATCCTTCAAGAGGGTTTTCCAGAAGCAAAATGATAAAAGAAAAGAAGAGTCGAGGCTTACTCGTCAGCCATAACCCACACCCTCTTCTTCGCCTTGGCCGGTTGGGTGTTGCTTGCTCCGGCCTCCTCCTGAGGCGCCCCTGCCTCCACGCGAGGAGCGCTCCTCGCGGTCGCGGCTCTCCTATCATGGATGGCCTTGGAGCGGGGCTCGTAGCGTCCTCCCCTGCCGCCGCTCGTCTCCTCCTCCTCTCCGACGCGTTGGGAGCGGGCGACGCAGAAGGCACCCTCCTCATCGCTGGAGGAGAGCACCTGGAGGTCCACCTCGGCGGGAGCGCTCCTTGAAGAGCCGGCAGAGCCTCTCGAGGGGTTGGCGCATCTCGAGGCCTCGTCCTCGCTAGCGGGGTCGGTGCCCCTCGAGGCCTCATCCTCGCCGAAGGGGTCCGCGCCTCTCGAGGCCTCCTCCTCGCCAGACTCCTCGACCTCCTCCGGCTCCGGAGACTCGTCCATGTACTCCGGCTCCGCCGCCCACGGGTTGGGACGAGGCCTGCGGTGCCCTGCGGGCACAATTCCCCACTCGTCGAACACGGGCATGCATCGACGCTGCGCCTCAATGCTCTCCTCGGCAAAGCTGATGAGTGGTTGGGCCTCGTCGTTGGTAGGCGACGGGATCTCCGTCGTCGCGAAGAGGACCCCCATGATCTGGCGTAGCACCTCAGGCGCGAAGCCGTCCGAACTCAGCCGCATCGCTTCCTCCTTGCCTGTGTACCGCCACACCGGCTCGGAGTGCCACTGGAGGGGGGCGATCCGGCGCCTCGTGAAATCTCTTGCCACCATCTGGCCGGTGACCCCGGCCACGCGGATGCGCCGGATGCACTCGTACACCACGTCAAGCCTCTGGCCCCTGAAGTCTGCGCTCGCCCAGCACGCCCACTTCCTCGTGGGGGCCTTGGGCACCTCTAAGAAAGGGTTTACCTTCTTGGTGTCGACGAAGAGCCACTTCTTGCGGAAGTCCTCCTCCTTCTTTGTCACCTTGGTGATGGCGTTCTCACCGCACCAAGCGATGGGAATGTAATTCTCACTCCTGGCGGCGGCAATGCGGAAGGAGACGCAGCCGAGCCGCTCGTTCGAGGCGGTGTTCCGAAGGGAGTAGAAGCTGCGGAAGAGCGCCACCGAGGGACGGACGCCGATGTAGGCCTCGCAGAGGTGGGCGAAGATGGCAAGGATAAGAATGGAGTTGGGATGAAGGTAGAGAAGTTGGATCTGGTACACCTCCAGAATCGCCAAGAGGAACTCAGAGAAGGGAGGAATAAGACCGGCGTAAAGAGTATGGATGAAGATGGGGTAGAACCCCTCGGTGAGCCTGCTGCCGGCCGGCCTCATCTTGGTGGCGCCGTGCTCATTGGTGCCCACCGCCGCCACATGGCGCACCTTTGCTATCGCCACCGCATTGACGCGGGTCGGCGGCAGTGCCTCCTTGAGGGCAGCACCGCGCGCCGCCGCCGCAGACGTGTCGGCCCGCATCGCAGCCTTGCCCTTTGGGTCGGTGTTTGCTTTCTTGGGAGCCATTGGTCGCCGGAGAAGGAGACGAAAACCCTAGAGTTGGAGTGCTCTAGGAAAAAGGAGATGTTTTTGGAGGCGTTGGGAGAAGAGCGCGGAGGAGTTATGGGAGAAGTGAAAGGCGCAGTCTGTGCGCCCAGGCTTTATTGACCGGCTCACGAATCGTGGTGGGCCCCGCCACGTCGCCCGTTAGAGCTGAGGAGATCGTGGCCGCGGGCGCAACCGCTACACCCCACGTGTCACGGCCCCGGCAGGCACCGTTGGGCCCTCGACGCTTCGCCTTCATCCATGGGCCTCGGTGTGCCCATCGCGGGCCCGGGGGCTACTGTCGGCACAGTGGGAACCAGGGTACCACGGGCCGGCCTGCCAGGGCCCACAAGATTCCTCAGAAGTTTTCGCTAAGGACCAGGCTCTCCAAACCTGGCGAGCCTCGCGAGGGTTTTCCCTCGTGAGGGACCTTTTCTCCTCCCCGAGGGTTTTCTCCGTTGGCGAGGGACCTCTCCTCGAGAGGGCGTCTCGGACACCGCCAGCAATTCTGCTAAGGACCAAGCCGGAAGGCTCGGCGAGGCTTTTTGCCTCGCGAGGCTTTCTTCCTCCCGAAGCCAGCTCTGCCTCCGCGGCAGAGCGCACATGGGCTCTGCATCCTCCGCAGAGTGACGACCGCGCCAGCGCGCGATGACGGCAGCGCTCCAGTTGCTATTCTTATGTATAAAGGGGTCAACAAAGCTGCCCCAAGCAAGGGAGCCCCAAGGATTGCCACTTTGGTGATAAGGGAACCGTCTGCAGCTACCCTCCAAGGACGACGTCACCGCGGGACCCGCCCTGCCTCAGCAGCGCCAGTCCACCGTCCCGTCTGGATGGTGGCTTTTCCAGCTTTGGTGACGCCGCCCCTGCCGTGGACCGCGTCCATGGCCCTTACCTTTATGGTGGACTCCACCTTTTTGGTGCACCGCGCCTCCTTCTTCGTCGCCATGTGGTAGCCCTTCCCGCCAAGATGTTTTGGGGAAGAGGCCCGAGACGCCTATAAAAGGAGGAGGAGCCCGTTCGGGAAAAGGGTTCAGACTCTGGTGGTTTCACAAGCCCAAACCCTAGATCTGAGGTTAGCAGTAGCCATTGTTAGCCACCCAGAGCTCGCCAAGCTCGCCCTGTACTGAAAACCTCTCCAAGCAAGTGCAATACAACTCGAAGCAGGACGTAGGGGTTTTACCTCACCTAGAGGGCCCTGAACCTGGGTAATACTGCGCGTTCCTCTCTGCAGTGCTTCCCCGCAGCGATCCAGGCGAGCACCATCGTCGAGGCACGTTGAGGGTTGTTTGATTCCGTGTTCAGCCCCTTACTCGATCCTTCATGAGACACACCCAGTTCCTGGGACAGTTCTCCGACAATAACCTAACCTTCTTGGCATCTAGCCTCCTATTGTTTATAAACTTATTTTATCCACCATAATATTGCATGCGATTCCAATGACACTTTTTGATCAATACTAGAGTATCCTATGAATGCATGTTTTTCTCCGAACCAATCACATGTATCCCTACCTATGAACCATAGGGTTGATGTGTTGGCCCGAGACAAAAATATAATTGTTGTTTATATGCTTAGCTATGATTAGCCATGCTTAGTCGAATACTAGTTATGTCCGTTGTTTAATTCCATACTTGTTGATGTTGTTGGAATGTTGCGGGCCTGGTAGTTAATGGTGATGCTTAATTAAAATGCTAAGAAGGTTTGGATGAGTTGCCATCGGGGATGGTGTTTTGTCTCATTCTTGCCCCTAGGTGTGAGTTCTTTACCTCTTGAACCAAGATGATCGTGCTTCCAACGGTGGGGACATATGGAATCCCCTTTAACTAAATAACTTGTGCGGGCGTATCCAAGGGTCCTCTAGTTTGATTTTTCCATTTGCGTGTGAGTGGAAAAGGAAATGTTGCGGAGGATTTGTGTTTAGGATGTGGCGATGGGGGCAGGGGCTGAAATAGGCTAGGTAAACTTGCCCGGTCGCCACAGATGACTCTTGGATAGTCTCACGTGAGGTAAAGGTTTAACCGCGCCCACTCGTCGGCCTTCCCCGGAAGAGGGCCAATTAGGTGAGCCGGACGGTACCGGTGGGTAAATTAGCACACCCCTGCAGGGTAAATCTTTTCGAAAAGCCGTGTCCGCGGTTATGGACGACTTGGAAATAGACGATAAGATCATAGAGAACCTTAACTTAATTGATATGGCAGCTAAAGGTTGCATAATCACGTGTGATAAAGGTTCATTTCCTCGAGGGTGATTCGAGGGAGTGCCTTGGTGGAGATGAGTGGTTCTGGCTACAAGATGGTTCGATGAGAACCAAAATGAAAGTTTACTCTCTTACCCCTTTTATGAAAAATACTCTGAGTAGACGATGCCATGTGTCAATCATGTTTTTAGTAATGAAAACTAGCTTTATGCAAAGTAACTACATACAACTTTAGAGCCTCCGTCAGCATTGGGCCTATATCGCCCTACTAAACTTGCGAGTATGTCGTACTCAGTCTCTCTTTGCTGCCTTTATAATTTGTTTCAGAGGAGGACGACACCGAGCCCACAGGTGGGTTCTTCGTGGACGTCGACGAGTAGTTCGGGGTTCCCAGGTGGCAGCTTGGGACCGTGGAACAAGCTGGCTGGGAGTGTTTATCTGTAGGCCTCTTAGGCCCTATTTGGATCTTGTTGTTAGACAACACTACTTCGCTTCCACATGAAGAATTGTTGGGTATGTGACCTTTTGTGTGTAATATTTGTATCTTTCTCATAAATGAGTTGCTATATGAATCTTTATGTCGTAGAGTCTGTGATGTGCCAGTTGTTCCACAAGTCTTGATCTCTTAACTATACATGATAGCTATGTCTGAGCTTATGGCATGGTCGAGGTGTTGTGTGCCGATGATCCATTCCGAGCACACCTGCCAAAGGTTTTGGCCTGGGATTGGTAAACCCAGTAACCTTCGATTGTGTAGCATGACCGGTTGCACAAAGCTTCACTGTATAGTTCTGGGGTTGGGGCGCTACAAGTTGGTATCAGAGCAGGAATGCCTGTAGGAAACCCTTTCTATTGGTCGATGTCGAGTCTAGTTGAAATTATTTATAACCTAAAAATGAGTTGTGAAAACCTTTTTAGGATTCTTTTTACTTCTCATCCAACTCGCTCTACTCTGATCTCTTATCTCTATTTGTTTTATGCTTGGTGTCGAAGCTTAGGTTCTCGGGGTTTGGGTTCTACCGTCCGGTGTTAGTCTTGAGTTAGGTTTTTCCGTTTGTTATCGCCGCGATGACGTGATGTCACCGTGGTTGCCTAAATCTATTGTGCTAGTGCTACCTTAATTCTCCATATCTGCAAGGACTCAAATGATCTATCCTAATTGTTCGGAGTTTATTACTAACTATGTCCTTGTTCCAAATCTTCAGAATGGCTCCTACCCATCGTGGTAACCCCGGTGATCCTGATGCACCGCCACCACCCTCAATGGCGGAGGTCCTGATGGCCATCAAGGAGAACCGGCTGCGAAATGAGCGCCTGCTCGAGCAGTTGGTTCAGCAAGGGGCCAGGAGGAACACGGAGTGCAACACTCTCATGGAGTTCTTGCGCTCCCAACCTCCTACCTTTACTAAAGCCAAGGAGCCACTAGATGCTGATGATTGGCGCCGGGCTCTCGAGCGCAAGTTTTCCGCTCTGCACGTTCTGGTGGCGGAACAAGTCAACTTCGCCACCTACCTGTTGACTAGAGCCACCGGCTCTTGGTGGGAGAGCCATGTGTCGATGTTCGACGTTGGCCATGTCTTCACATGTGCGGAGTTCCGCACCGCCTTCCGTGCGGCGTACATCCCCAAGCCCGTCATGGACCTCAAGAGGAGGGAGTTCCTGGATCTAAACCAGGGACGCATGGACGTCCAAGCCTATGCACGGGAGTTCAACCACCTCTCGCGTTACGCCCCTCGGGACGTGACAAATGATGAGGACAAGCAATACCTCTTCCGCAAGGGGCTCGCCCCTCGTCTCTGATACGAGCTCCTACCCTTCAAGTTCCAGTCCTACTAGGAGCTCTACAACCAGGCTCTCACTATGGAGCAGGGTAGGAAGGAGCTGGAGGCTTCCAAGAGGCCAGCTCCAGCTGACAACCAGAGCTCCTCTTCCTCTGAGGGATAGAAGCGCAGGGTATTTGTGGCCTTCAGTGTTGTGCCTCGTGCACCCTTCACGCCAAGGCCTTCAGGGTTCAGGCCACCTCCGCCTCGCCCAGCTTCCTCGACCTTGGGTGCGGCTGGAAGTGGCTTCCTCCCTCAGCTGCCTCCACCACCACCGAGGCTCATTTGCTTCGCTTGTGGCCAGCCGGGGCACTACTCTAGGGAGTGTCTCCAGAAGGCACCGGCTACCGCAGCACCTGCACCTGCATCCTCTACCCCAGCCGCCAAGGCCATGACCATCAGCCGTGGCCGCCTGAACCACGTCTCGGCTGAAGGAGTCGAAGAGGACCCCGGAGTTCTCATGGGTACGCTTCGAATCAATGCATATCCAGCTTCAGTATTATTTGATTCTGGAGCATCGCATTCATTCATATCCATATCATATGCACACAACCATCAAATACCATTTGCAAATATGGACTCCCCGCTAGTGGTCAAGACCCCAGGCTATAGTTGGCAAACAAATTGGATAGCTCCTGAGGTTCAGATTTCAATAAGTTCAATACCTTTTCCGTTCCAGTTGATAGCCCTGAAGTCAGATGGGATCGATGTTATTCTGGGTATGGATTGGCTAGTCAAATATCAGGCCAACCAGGACTGTGCTGCCAAGACTGTCACAGTGATCCACCCAAGCTATGGGGAAGTGCGTTACTGGTCCCCAACTTCTGCAACTCCGTCCGCAGCCACTCCTCTCTCTCTCCGGAGGTCAGTCTATGGTTCCTGGAAGGAACCACCCCGCATGAAATGCATGAGGTTGCCGTGGTGTGTGATTTCTCTGATGTCTTTCCGGAGGAATTGCCTGGCATGCCACCTTATCGAAGCGTGGAATTTGTGATCGAGTTGGTTCAGAGAACTGCCCCAATTTCCATAAGGCCGTACCGCATGCCAGCGGAAGAGCTAACTGAACTAAAGAAGCAACTTGATGAGCTGCTAGAAAAGGAATTCATCCGGCCGAGTATCTTACCTTGGGGCTGCCCGGTCATCTTTGTCAAGAAGAGGGATACCAATGTTCCTCGGCTGGTTGTTGATTACCGCCCTTTGAATGTGGTGACCATCAAGAACAAGTATCCCATTCCTCGAATAACTGACCTATTCGATCAGCTAGCTGGTGCAACGTTATTCTCCAAGATGGATCTGTGGTCAGGCTACCATCAGATAAAAATCAGAAAGGAGGATATCCCGAAGACGGCTTTCACTACCCGTTATGGGTTATATGAGTACACCGTCATGTCCTTTGGCCTCACAAATGCTCCGGCTACATTCATGAGGCTGATGAACTCCATCTTTCACGAGTACCTAGACAAGTTTGTCATTATCTACAACGATGACATCCTTGTCTACTCCAAAACCGAAGAAGAACATGCTGAGCATCTTCGACTAGTCTTGACCAAGCTTCGAGATCACCGCCTCTATGCCAAGTTCTCCAAGTGTGAATTTTGGCTCAAGGAGCTCATTTTTCTCGGTCATGTGGTGTCAGCTGCTGGAGTAGCGGTGATACCTGACAAGATTCAGGCCATCCTGGATTGACCAACCCCCAAGTCCGTCAAAGACATTCATAGCTTTCTTGGATTGGCGGGTTATTACCGCCGATTCATCGAGGGCTTCTCCAAAATAGCCAAAGCGTTGACTGACCTCCTCAAGAAAAACAAGCAATTTGTGTGGTCAGACAAGGTGGAAGAAAGTTTCCAAACTCTCAAGGTCAAGCTCACCACCACCCCGGTGCTTGTCCTTCCTGACACCGACAAAGACTTTGTCGTCTATTATGATGCATCACTCCAAGGCTTGGGTTGTGTTTTGATGCAAGAAGGCCACGTGGTAGCCTATGCTTCCCGTCAACTCAAGCCACATGAGAAAAATTATCCAACTCATGATCTAGAGCTTGCTACCGCGGTACATGCTCTGAAGCAATGGAGGCCCTACTTGTTGGGAAACCGTTGCGAGATCTATTCTGATCATCAAAGTCTGAAGTATCTCTTCACCCAGCCGGATCTGAACTTGAGGCAGAGAAGATAGTTGGAATTAATAAAAGACTATGATGTGACCCTCAACTATCAGCCCGGCAAGGCCAATGTCGTGGCCGATGCTTTGAGTCGCAAGGCCTATTGCAACACCGTGATGGTTGAAAAGGCACAACCGGCTCTCCACGAGGAATTTGCTCGGTTAAATCTGGAGATTGTTCCCTCCGGGTATCTAGCTAACCTCGAGATCAAATCTACTCTTGAGGATGAAATCAAGGCCGCCCAGCAACATGATGCTGGCATCCGCAAAATCAAAAAGAATATTGTAAGCGGGAAGGCCAAGTGTTTCTCCATTGATGATTCCGGGGTTGTCTATTTTGGGAACCGTCTTGTGGTGCCCAAGAAGGGAAATACCAAGGGGCTGATACTCCAAGAAGCCCATGAATCTCCCATATCCATCCATCCTGGTAGCACCAAAATGTACCAAGAGCTCCGTCCCAAATTCTGGTGGACTCGCATGAAGCGGGAAATTGCCAAATATGTTGCTGAATGCGACGTCTGTCACCGAGTGAAGGCTGAACATCAAAGGCTAGCAGGTACTCTTCGCCCCATAGCCATTCCAGAGTGGAAATGGGATGAAGTTGGTATGGATTTCATCACTGGTTTTCCAAAGTCACAAAAGGGCAACAATGCCATCTGGGTCATCATCGACCGTTTGTCCAAGGTCGCCCACTTCCTTCCGGTCCGTGATGATATTCGAGCAAGCCAACTTGCTGACTTGTATATGGCCCGGATTGTTCCTTTGCACGGGGTTCCTTTGCAAATCATCTCGGACCGTGGAAGCCTATTTGTGTCCAAATTTTGGTAAAGTTTCCAAACGGCTCTCGGAACCCGCCTCAACTTCAGCACAGCATATCATCCTCAAACTGATGGTCAAACTGAGAGAGTGAACCAAGTTCTTGAGGACATGCTTCGGGCATGTGTCATCTCCTTCGGCAAGGGTTGGGAAAAATACCTCCCTCTCGCCGAGTTCTCCTACAACAACAACTATCAGGCTAGCCTCCAAATGGCTCCCTTTGAGGTTCTCTATGGGAGAAAATGCCGAACTCCTCTAAATTGGTCTGAAACCGGAGAGAGGCCACTCTTCGGTCCGGATGTGATAAATGAAGCCGAGGAGAAAGTCCGTGTCATTCGGGATAATCTCAAGGCTGCTCAATCCCGGCAGAAAAGCTACTATGACAAGCACCATCAAGAGGTCCACTATGAAATTGGTGACAAGGCCTATCTTCGAGTCTCTCCCCTCCGAGGCATTCGTCACTTCGGAATCAAGGGCAAATTGGCACCTCGCTATGTTGGCCCTTTCACCGTCCTAGCCAAACGAGGAGATATCTCATATCAACTCGAGCTACCCTCCAACTTCCTGGATGTGCACGATGTATTCCATGTCTCCCAACTCCGTCGTTTCTTCAAGGATCCAATCCGTGGGGTTGATCATGAGGCGTTGGACATCCAGGAGGATTTGACCTATCGCGAGCATCCTATCCGCATCTTGGATGAAGCGGAGAGGAAAACCCGCAACAAGACCATCAAGTTTCTCAAAATCCAATGGTCTAACCATTCCGAGGAAGAGGCCACATGGGAGCGAGAAACTAGTCTTCGACAGGAATATCCCGCCTTCTTCACTCAAGCCTAGAATCTCGGGACGAGATTCCTGTAAGGGGGTGGAATTGTAACAGCCCCAGCTTTGTAATGAAAAATACGAATAATTTTTCCACTTTTTCCTCATCATGTTTGCATCATGGCATCCATATGAAATTGCTATGTCTAACCATTTCACTTTGAAACCAATTACAATGTGGAAGCAAACCTTCTCAAGTTTTCACACCAAATCCAAATGCTTAACTTGTCAACCAATTTGTTCTTGGACTTCCAAATTGTTAGGAAGTTCCAATTGACATGATGGAACCAATTCTCAAAAATCCAAGTTTTGCCAAATGAGAAATAAACTGAGAATTCAAAATCTGGTTAATTCAAATTCTATTTTTGAAACCAAGTTAAACATTCCATAAATTCAAACTAAAATCATGGGGAGCTTCATAAATATATTGGGAGCCTCCATGAATATTTTCACTATTTTTGGAATTTTTTAAGTTCTCCAATTAAATCCATTTTGGATTTTATTAAAAATGCCCTTAATAAAACCCTATGAACAAATATGGTGCTAAGCATTTTATTTTGGAACACCAAATTTTGAGGAGGTACTAAAGGTTAAAGGGAGCCTATATGAATTTTTGCAGATTTTATAAAAATGTCCTGGTGCCTCAAATAAATCGTTAAAACTGCTGTTGGACCAGTTTGTAAATAAAGAAAATTGAGATAGGGGGTTTTCGCGAAATTTCCTTTTCCCGCACAGTGGCGGCCATGGCCACTGGCGCCATGCCGCCACCTCCTCCGCGCCCATGCCGCCGCCCCACTCCCTCGTGGCCGTGCCGCCCGGTGGACAAGAGCACGAGGACCCCCACCTACTCCTCACCCCATTTCCCCACTTGCCTGCTTCCCCGTCTCTCTCTCGTGCCCTCCCGAGCTCCTCTGTGTCCGCTGCGATTGCCGAGCTCGCCGCCGTCGTTCCGGCACTTCCCGTTTAGATCGAAGCGGACAGGGAGCTTCGCCTCATCCTCTTCCCCCTCCTGGAGCAAGGAATCGAGCCGGGGTAGCCGGGGTTCGATGGAATCGTCCTCTACTTCCCCGCCTCGGCCGCGCTCCGCCGGCCGATTCCCGTCGATGCCGACCACCCCTCGTCGCGCCGACCATTTCCACGTGCTCGGGGTGAGTTCCCCTTCCGCGTGCGCATCTCCCGCCTCCCTCTGCCCCTCTGCACCGCCGCATAGATGACTGTTGCCGTCGCCCCGCGCCGGCCCGGCACCGGACCGGATATTTTCAGACACCGGAATATCCGGTCCGTGGCAATTTCTGCTAAGGACTAGAACTCGCTGGTACTGGTAGTCACCGGATATTTGCAACCGGATATTTTCCAGGCACCAGAATATCCGGTCGGAGACGAATTTCTGCTAAGGACTAGAAATCGGAGCTACTGGAAGTCACCGGATATTTGGCACCGGAGATTTCCACAGGGCACCGGAATATCCGGGAGTCGGAATATCCGGGCCTCTAAGTTTTTCTTTAAAGTAAAATAAAATTAAATGGCATCTATTTAAATCTTGTTTCAAATTTAGCATGTGTCATATCAATTTGTTCAGAAAAGCAATTCCTACCTGTTGGTGACATTGCCATGTTCTTTTGAGTAAATAGTTTTGCCTTTAATTAAGAAATACCTAAAATGGTATAATTAATACCTAATTCGGGAAAATCATAACTCGATAAATATTTAACCAAAAATCATGAATGAAATATCAATGTGATCAACACTTCAAATTCTATCAAACAATGCCATTATCAAATCATGATCACCAATATTTATTTGATGTTACTCTTTAAATGATTAAAAGAATTAAATTCGAATAATTATTAATTTGCTATTTATTCATCGGTACTCGGAAAATTACAAATGAGGTACCAAAATGATCGGAAGAACGATATCTATCTAATCATGTCATGTCCATGCATATTTGAGCCACTTCTCTAAGAACTTACTAATTTATAAAGAATGTGGACACTAAGAAAAATATGGGGTTGTTTCCAAATAATTGCACTAATTATTTGGAACTCCATGTAATTTGTTAGATAAATTAAATGTTGATATCTTGCATAAACTTGTCATGGCATCATGTGATTGTGCATTGCACCTTGTCCTCGTGTGATTTATTTTTTCTTTGTATTCTTTTGGGTATCAATAGATTCCGGAGTCGAGGGTTCCCCTACCTACCCCGACGAGCCGTACTACACGCCCCGGCAGCAAGGCAAGAGATAACCTAACCTTCTTGGCATCTAGCCTCCTATTGTTTATAAACTTATTTTATCCACCATAATATAGCATGCGATTCCAATGACACTTTTTGATCAATACTAGAGTATCCTATGGATGCATGTTTTTCCCCGAACCAATCACATGTATCCCTACCTATGAACCATAGGGTTGATGTGTTGGCCCGAGACAAAAATATAATTGTTGTTTATATGCTTAGCCATGCTTAGTCGAATACTAGTTATGTCCGTTGTTTAATTCCATACTTGTTGATGTTGATGGAATGATGCAGGCCTGGTAGTTAATGGTGATGCTTAATTAAAATGCTAAGAAGGCTTGGCTGAGTTGCCATCGGGGATGGTGTTTTGTCTCATTCTTGCCCCTAGGTGCGAGTTCTTTACCTCTTGAACCAAGATGATCGTGCTTTCAACGGTGGGGACATATGGAATCCCCTTTAACTAAATAACTTGTGCGGGCATATCCAAGGGTCCTCTAGTTCGATTTTTCCATTTGCGTGTGAGTGGAAAAGGAAATGTTGCGGAGGATTTGTGTTTAGGACGTGGCGATGGGGGCAGGGGCTGAAATAGGCTGGGTAAACTTGCCCGGTCGCCACAGATGACTCTTGGATAGTCTCACGCGAGGTAAAGGTTTAACCGCGCCCACTCGCCGGCCTTCCCTGGAAGAGGGCCAATCAGGTGAGCCGGACGGTACCGGTGGGTAAATTAGTACACGCCTGCAGGGTAAATCTTTTCAAAAAGCCGTGTCCGCGGTTATGGACAACTTGGAAATAGACGATAAGATCATAGAGAACCTTAACTTAATTGATATGGCAGCTAAAGGTTGCATAATCACGTGTGATAAAGGTTCATTTCCTCGAGGGTGATTCGAGGGAGTGCCTTGGTGGAGATGAGTGGTTCTGGCTACAAGATGGTTCGATGAGAACCAAAATGAAAGTTTACTCTCTTACCCCTTTTATGAAAAATACTCTGAGTAGACGATGCCATGTGTCAATCATGTTTTTAGTAATGAAAACTAGCTTTATGCCAAATAACTACATACAGCTTTAGTGCCTCCGTCAGCATTGGGCCTATATCGCCCTACTAAACTTGCGAGTACGTCGTACTCAGTCTCTCTTTCCTGCCTTTATAATTTGTTTCAGAGGAGGACGACACCGAGCCCACAGGTGGGTTCTTCATGGACGTCGACGAGTAGTTCGGGGTTCCCAGGTGGCAGCTTGGGACCATGGAACAAGCTGGCTGGGAGTGTTTGTCTGTAGGCCTCTTAGGCCCTATTTGGATCTTGTTGTTAGACAACACTACTTCGCTTCCACATGAAGAATTGTTGGGTCTGTGACCTTTTGTGTGTAATATTTGTATCTTTCTCATAAATGAGTTGCTATATGAATCTTTGTGTCGTAGAGTCTGTGATGTGCCAGTTGTTCCACAAGTCTTGATCTCTTAACTATACATGATAGCTATGTCTGAGCTTATGGCATGGTCGAGGTGTTGTGTGCCGATGATCCATTCCGAGCACACCTGCCAAAGGTTTTGGCCTGGGATTGGTAAACCCAGTAACCTTCGATTGTGTAGCGACCGGTTGCACAAAGCTTCACTGTATAGTTCTGGGGTCGGGGCGCTACAGAGAATTCAAAAATAAATTAGGACTCTCATGAGTAAGAGTACCATCACAAACAGCAAGTATATCATTTTTATCCTCACATAAATTTGTAACAACTTCTAAACATTGAGGATTATCAATAAGCGTAGGACCATCATCTAAAGCATTATCATATAGCATATTTAAACAACACTTCTCATTATCATCAATAAGTTCACTAGTAGCATCATTAAAAAGTAAAGGAGCATTATTAGTTTCATCATAATAGCATGGGTTATCATATAGGACCATAGAATTTTCAGTTTGACACTCATGGGTTCTCATAAATAACAAAAGATTTTTTAGTTTGAGTGCTACTATCAAATGTTGATGATGAAGTTGGGAGATCCAACTCTTCCCCAAGCTTAGGTTGGAACATATCCATTTCAATCTCCTCTTCACATTCTTCCTCTTCCAAGCTTATGTTTTCATCATCCTCTTCCTGCAAAATATTAGTACTTTCCATGGAAGCAAGAATTCTTTCTTTAACATAAACATTGTCACTAAATTATTTTTTGCAAATTTGGAGAATAATAGAAATTTGTACTTTCATTACATGAGCTTCATGACTAGTTGTAAGAAATTTATCAATAAGAGAGTCTATCTCATGGGCTCCAACATAAGCAATATATTTCTCAACTTGTTCTATATCAGGGCATGAAAATTTATCTTCACGATAACAAGCAATTATAGGATCACTATTATACTTGCATTGATAGTGGGAATTGTTGGGAATATGCCCTAGAGGCAATAATAAAATGGTTTATTAGCATATTCATGTTTATGATAATAGTTTATTATCCATGCTATAATTGCATTAACCGGAAACATAATACATGTGTGGAATATAAACAACCAGTTGTCCCTAGTAAGCTTCTAGCGGACTAGTTCGTTAGTCAAGAGATGGTTAGAGTTTCCTAACCATGTACTTGTTATAGTCACTTGATAACGGAGTCATATCATTAGGAGTAATGATGTGATGGACAAGACCCAATAATAAAAGAGTTGCATTTGATCGTGTCACACAGTTTCATTGCCAACGCTTTTAGTATATGCCAAGTATAGTTTCCTTAGACCATGAGATTATATCACTCCCATTTACCGGAGGAATACTTTGTGGACATCAAACGTCGCTTCGTAACTGGGTGATTATAAAGGTCGCTTTCAGGTATCTCCGATGGTAGGTTGTTGGTTGATATGTATCAAGATTGGGATTTGTTCCTCCATATGACGGAGTAGAATAGCATCTGGAAAGTTTGCAAACATGTGATTAGGAGTAATCACGGAGATCCTATATTATGGACGAGTAAAGAGAATTTGCCAGGTAACGAGATGGAACTAGATATGGAGATATCAACGGTCAAATCTCGGGAAAATTAAATATCATGAGACAAAGGGAATCGTATACGAGATTAAGAATCTCCGGCATCGTGGTTCAATCAATAAGGAACTTCGTTGAATATGTAGGAGTCAATATGGGCATCCCGGTCCCGCTATTGATTATTGATCTGATCATGTCTACATGTTCTCGAACCCGTAGGGTCACACACTTAAGGCTTCGATGTAGCTAGGGTTTTAGTGAGATAAGTAAATGGTGTAATCAAATGTTGATTCGGTGTCTCAGATGAGATCCTAGATATCACGGGGAGCTCAGGAAGAGTCCGGAGATAAAGTTTCATATAAGGAAAGTGGTTTCCAGGGTTCCGGAAAAGTTCGGGAAAATTCCAGCAGAGTACCGGAAGATTCTAGAAGGTTTGGGAAGGTTCCGGAGGGCCCACCTTTGGGGCCACGAACCTAGAAGGGTCCACATGGACCAAGGGGGCGTGCAGCAGCCCACATGGGCTGGCCGCACCAGCCCTCCAAGGCCCATGCGGCCAAACATATCGAAAAAGGCCCCAAAACCCTAGGGGGTGCCTTGGGGGGTAAGTTTCCCCCTTGGCCGCCGCCCCTAGGCTTGAGGGAGGGGCAAGGGCTGCCCCCTCACGCCTATATAAATAGGAGGGGAGGGTTGGGGCGCACCTACCCGATACCCTAGCCGCCGGCCTCCCTCTCCTCTCCCTCCTCTCTCCTGCAGCTGCTTGGCGAAGCCCTGCAGGAATTTCTCCACCATATCCACCACCACACCGTCGTGCTGCTGGTATCTCACGATCCACTTCCTCCTCGCTTGCGGGATCAAGGAGAGGAAGTCTACATCGAGATGTACGTGTGGATACCGCGGAGGCGCTGCTCGTGCGGTGCTCCATCGGTTTGGATCTCGGATCGGATAATACATCTCCTCGCGACTAGATGAGTCTAGTTGCGGGGATCGACTAACCAACCCCTGCATCGACAAAAGGCTTTGTTCGTTCTTCGGTGGTAAGAGATTGGATCTCATCTTTGCTACCTTCGTCTAATAGATCTAGATCCGTTGGGTTTCTTCCGCTTGTTACATAGGAATTTTTTTTTGTTTTCTATGCAACGAACCCATCAGGAATGTTTAACATCTCTTCTATTGCAACAAGTCACATCATGTAATTCACAAAACTGAATAGCCATTTTGTGAAGAGCTTCAAGCAATTTACGCATTCTTGTTCCCTCTTCGGTTGATTCATATTCAAAGTAGGCTTCCATATTTTTAACATAACCATTAGGCATAGACATTCCAGAAAGTTTCTCCATCTTTTTTTGGTGTTTTGATATATAAACTGAAAATAAAACTAAACTAAATGCAAAATTGAAATTAAATATAAGAAAAACTCAGAACCAAACAAGTTAAAGAGGAAAACCTCCCCAAGCTTAGATGATTGCAAGATGTAAAACAAACAAAAAGAAATGCAGAACTGAAAATAAATATCTAGTGCAAACAAGAATAAAAACTTAAGCGCTACACTCCCCGGCAACGGCGCCAGAAAATGTCTTGAAACCCACAAGTATAGGGGATCATTGAAATCTTCGATGTGTAAGTATTAGTATCGATCCCACGAGGAGTAGAAGGTATAAGTATTTATCCTCTCAAATAAGAGTGTCACTTCTCTTATTATCTATGCACTAGACAAACTAAAATGATTAAATGATGCAAGTTTTTTTGGGGTTTTTGGTGTAGAGTTTGCAATAAAGTAAAAAGCTGAAAATAAAATATGACAAGTGAAAGCTCTCAAAGAGAGAAAGCCCAATCCTCTATGCAGCAAGAGGACAAGCTTGAGTGGTGTGTTTCTTATAGGTGGAAAACGTTCCCAAGGGCTACATGGATTTCATGTCATAAATATTTCTAGAACAACAAGGTAAACATTTTGTCAAGTTATAATCTTCTTTGGACGGAGCCATAATTAGTTGTAGTTAAATAAATAAACTAAACTCCTTATGATGGATCATGTGGCCAAGTAAATGACTGCACAAGAATTATTAAGACATAAAGTCCCACCATAGCATTACACTCTAAGGTCCCCGATATAAATCCCCTCCTAATGTAACTTCATGTATTAGACCAAGGTTTACGTGTCCTCCTAGGTCCTACCCATTCCATCACACTAGTGTAATAGCACCTTCATGCATTACTCAATATATGGTGCACTTCATATATTGTAAATCAAGACAATCATAAAAGATAAAAACTTGACGAAATACTCAACACAAGTTAAGTGAAAATTATTGCCAATCCATCCTATGCCCCCAGGAACATGAGAGAACTACACACAACGCGAAGACATGATATGATTCAATGGTATAAGTGATACAACAAAATTTGAAAATATAATCTCCCCACAAAACAATGACAAGTAGAAATTCGCAAACATGTAGAATAGTACTTAGACAATAGCTAGGGTTCGAACTATCTCAAACTATGAGGGGGATGAAGTGGATCACGAAGATGGTGATGGAGATGGTGCTGGTCTTGACGGTGGTGTTGATGGAGACTCCGGAGGGGGGATGGAGGAGCCTTCCGGAGGTGATTCCGGCGGCATTTCCCCCCTCCGATCTTCTCCGACGGCAGCCTTCTGTCTCTTGTTTCTTGGTTTTGTGTTTCTCCGCCGCCTCCTCGCGAAAGCCGTCGGGGGACTATTTTTATAGTCGGTTTTAGGTCAAGACGAAGCCACGGAGACGAAAACGGACGACATCGGAGCCACGAGTCCCAAGATGGGGGGGGTCCCACGTGGCCAAGGAATCTGTCCGTGTGGGCCCACCTCTTTTGGCCCTCGGGTCTCCGTTTGTTCGCTTCCTTCGCTCCTACGCTTCGTTCCTTCCAAAAAATGATCCCTGCAAAATATTAGGTCATTTGGACGTCGTTTGGGTCCCTGAAACATCAAAATATAGAAAATAGGGTTTTCTGCCAGTGCAGGGTTAATTCCAGAAAAATAGGAAAACTGTGAAATCTTCCCAAAATCCTTATAAAACAACGGTATAACCCTTATATGATGCAAATATGATTGAAAGATGAGTATTATAATGCAAAGTTCATGTATGCATTTTACAAACATCAGCAGGACATGGTTTTACCAATTTACCAAGTAACTTTCAAAGTGTTTGAAGGATTTGAAATGATTCTTAGGGATTTTTAGTTTGATCAAGATGGTATTGTGACACAAAAATGTTTATAAACTTATTTTTAGGCCATAGGATTTTTCTTAGAATTTTATGGAGAAAAAGAATACAGAAAAAAAATATGGTTTTCCCTAGTATGGGTCCTTATGGAAAATGGAGAAAAGACCTTTGATAATAATTTTATTTTTAAAAAGGGAATGGGAGAATAGTTATTACTCCCACCACTCCTGACATTTAATAAAATAGATTTTTTTCCAAAATGGTTGACCCTTATAGGTGGGTTTGGCTTTTATAAAGCAAATCTTAGAATAGAGTTTTATGAATTTTGTAAATGCATTTAAAAAAATATGAAATGAGACACTTAGCTCATTCCTCCATTTATGTTACAACAAGTACAGCTTTTTTTGAAAAGAGGTAGACCAAAAATAGAGTAGTAGTAATATGAATAGTTTAAAAAAACATTTTTGAGATATTGAAAATGGGTGCAATAGAGAATATAGTTTTTCTTTTATTTTTGGTCACATCCCACACTTGGCAATATTATTTGCCATGGTTCATAAACCACAACCTTGTAAGGCTGAGCAAGCAAGGTACGCAAGTAAACAAGGAACTCAAACATCACAAAAAGAGTAAATCAAAACAAGCAAGTCGAGTATAAGTAAATCATGCAAACAGAACTAAATTTTAAATCCGAGCACTCTATATAGTTGAGAGATGGTGGTTAAACTTGAAAAGATAATTGAGTAAATGGTCAACTCATAATTGGATATTTTCCATAAGGCTTTAAAGTGAAAGAAATTATATGGGTCAATATATTCCCCACTTGTAATTTTTGTCTAAGAGGTTTTTGATAAAAGTGTCTTAAATACCTATAAAATATCATGGTGGAAAATAGTTAGGAGATGATATCATATAGACCTCCCTACTTTATAAACATATAGTTTTGGAAATATTTTTGTTGTATCAAAAACTAGGCCTTTGGGTTGGTTGCTAAAAGCAAAGTACCATTCAAAAAGAGGTTAGGCCGAAATAAAGCTTTAGAAAAATACAAGATACATTCTTATTGTCAAGTCATGATCACCAGGGATATAGTTCAATTTATGTTAAGTTTCAAGGTTGGCTTAAAGTGATCATCAACATAAACAACACAACACACATGGTTAATCAAGCAATTGGATGGAAAACTTAACCACTCGTGAAGGATTTAAAAAAGTTTTTGTTGGTTCTGATTTTTTGGGTCATTTATAACTGTGTACTTTCTTTGTTCCAAAAATTGTGATGTTACAATTTTGATGCGGAGGGAGTAGATGCCAACACATATACATGTAAATATCAACGAGGAGTCTCTCATAATTTTAATTTTGAGACGCAGTGCCAAGGCTACGTGCATGCAGACAGTCCTCATTAAAGTAATTAACAAACATCGGCAAGAGTACCACCACCAGTATTTCAGGAACGGAAGTGCCTCACGTACGATCTTTTCTGTCCGATAAACGTACGATGCGGACGTGGCTACATGCGATGCTCTTGATGCTTCTTATGCTGGGATAACTGAGCGCATCGATGGCTGTCTCATGCATGTGTCCATGCGGATCGTACGAGGGTCGGACGGAAAATGTCGTACGTGTAGCATCGCTCTTTCAGGAAAAATCAACCGAACCACTTAGTCGACGTTGCAGGGAGCCGAGTGTACGAAACACCATTGCCGAGGGTACGAGCTGTTGCTTTCTTTTTCTCATCTTCTTTTCCGTATCTTTTGCGGAGAAAAAGCATGTTGAGCGTTAATCATATTTTTAATCAGCTACTATAGGTTGTGAGCTAAACACGATGGCCGGTGGCTCAACGTTTCAGATAAACGACTCCTCCTACGCATACACATACTTTGCGCAGCAGCAGGCCACCTGGTTCTCTTCACGACAGACAAAAACAATGGTGAAAGAAGGTAAAAAAAAAAAAAGCTAGCTCGCTAATCTCTCCCTACGCATGAACCTTGGATCACATAAAATATCTTTGGCCCACATAAAGGGGTCTAACGTAGGTAACTTGATTAGAAATATTCCTAGCCGGTCCGTGTAAAAGAGACCAGAATAAAATATCTTGAAGCTCACAATCTTCAATTAATTCATGAAAGGTTCTTATTTGCCGCTATCATGCTCACCAAAAAATACCTTGAAGTCACCACTGCATAGCTACGGAAGATTTCAGAGCCCAAGACGGCACACCTGACACCAATATCCATGCATACGTCTATGTTCACATTGTGGTTCAGTATATATGCCAGTGAGCCACCACGGTGGAACCGATCCATCTTTACACTTTATCAGTGCATCAACATGGTGCATGTCAAACCTCTTTATATCAACAAGGACCAAAAGATGCCAATAACACCACCTAGTCTATCGCTATCAACAAAATAGCCTTTAGTATACCCGAAGGTGTTGACTAACATTTCCAAAAACAATCCATTGATGTTCGTCTCCATAACAAAGAGCAAAGCATGATCCCATTGCTTCAGCAAACCGCAAAGCTCTCGAACTGTCTCGGGGTTCCCAAGGCCCTAGCAGTTCAAACTTACTCAATTCAATGTTCTCAACGTGACCATATCAGAGCCGATGCCTATTCGTTTGAGTTGTTTGCAACATGCTTCTTCTTTGGTTCCAGAGTCAGATCTTCCTTATGATTTTACCAACTTTTCTTTCCGACTCAGATCGGATCACATTACCAAACTTTTGAAAATAGTTTGATTATGAGCACTATGAGTACACATCACCGCATCTGTCGAAATATTCAACTTGCGATAGACCTGATTCGACCTTCCTCACTTTCAAACTGATTTCTTGCACACTCACCTCCGAAAGACTAAACTGACAGTCCGTATTTCTTACACTGAACTAATCCGTTAGGACACGTTTGGTAGCCTGCAGCCGATCTGTATCTCTCTGGGGGCAGGTTGGCCAGGGCCAAGTCTAGCCGGGCGACCGCCATGTTGTGCATGCCGTTTGGTAGGCTGCATCAAAGAACATGGCAAGAGGTTAGCTAGCAACCCCTCTTTGTTTAGTTGGTTGCAAACAGTGGTTTATAGCTCAGCATAATCAGTGACACCGTGTTTGGTTTCCCGCAGGAGGCTCTGTACCGTTACCTATGTTCAAATGTGGTGAGCTTACCACTCTACAACGTTAGAACAGCTGATCAGTGTCATTTAGAATAGCAGGAGCTTCGCAATCACCAGCAGGAGGACTACGATTATGAAGTCTTTGATCCTACTAGGCTGGACTTGATTTGGCATCTGGACCAGCACCTCATCGGCCAACATCAAATTCCCTACCTCATCACCTTTCTCCTGCTTCAGGGAGTTGGAGTACTTCTGATGTACTTCATCGAATGTTTCAAACCCTTCGTAGCTGTTGTTGGAGAAGTCGGAGACTTGTTCCTGACAGTTTCTCCACGAGCTGTACACTCCAGGACGCCTCCCTCTGTACACCACATAAGAAATAAAGAAGACAGGTTAATGAAGATAAGTTCACAACAATTGGTAAACGTAAAGCAACATGCATGATCATTACATAAGGATGATCACAAGTCCATCCTATCACTATGGTGTTAACCTACCACCACATCAAAAAGTGGGTGTCATCCTACCACCACCACCATCAAGTTCACCATCATACGAGGGTTAGTATATACCACCTCATCAAAATATACAGGCCATACGAGAAGTTTTCAAGCCCTAGCTAACCCAAAATATACAACATCATCATCATTTCATCGTCATCTTCTTCAACACGCCCTAAGAGTAGTGCTTGCTGAGGAAGGTGCTGAGCCAGAGGTGCCTGTGCTGCTCTTGCATGCCGATGAAGTTCACCCCCATGTGCCTTGTTGTCGACGAGGTGGCCCAGAGCAAACATGAGTGACGCCTCACTGAAGTCGACGGCGTCCATGACTGCCCTGTACAGGTCGGGGTGCATGTCAGTTGGCTTGCTCTACCTGATGGCCTGGGCGACCTCCTTCACAGCATCGGTCATGCTCGCGAAGGGCCGAATCTCGTCGTCACCGAGAGCTCCCCTCTTTCTCTTCCCTCCAACTCCACCTCTGCGATCTCCCTGGGCATCTTACGGCTTGTCCGGACCGTTGAGGATGATGGTCTCGGACTCCTGTGTCTCACTAAAGTCAGGTTGCGCGCCCAGAGGATCCCTTGAGCCCTTGGCAAACTTACTGGTGGTCAAACCATAAGAGAAGATCATCTGCATCTGTGTGTAGTTGACAATGGGGACGTTCAGGAACTCGGCGTCCTTGGGATGATCCTAACATTATAAGGATCATGTTAGTCAGATGGGTTTGAAGCTAATTATCAACGTTCATAAGTTTAGGATGATGTGCAAACCATTATGTGCCCCTCGTAGTGCTCAGTCTCAAGGATGATGGTGAAGGATTCCTCACACCATTGTCCCCCGCTCAAGTCATAGAGTTTTCTCACTTGGTGCCACCTCAGCCTCCAGTTCCTCAGGTGGTTGTACACCTGAGTAGAAGTGACCTCAGCCCCACAGTGAACAAACAGAGCCTAGGCGACGACAGTGAGATGGACTTCCTTGAAACCCTTGTCAGACCTCAATCTTGATGAGTGCACACATCTGGTTAAGCACGAAGGTGGACATGAATGGCAGCCATTTCATGGTCCCCTTCACCCCAACCTTCGGCTTGGTGCACTTTGGTTTCACGACCACATCAAGGCCGCTAAGAAGTTCGTGCACAACCATGACACCGAGCGGATCCACCTGCTCCGGCTGTGAGTCGTCCACTCATGAAGGGATCCGAGACTCACCAATGGGGAGCATAGCCTAATTAAGGTCGTCCTGAGAATCCTACATCGATGGCGCATAGAACGCCAATAAACTATCATCAATAAGCACAACCGTGACGAAGCTCTAACAAATCTAACATACTCACACATACAGAACATCCTACACATGCTCATGTAGGGTCGCAACATAGAAAACAAAAAAAATTCCTATGCAAAGATGGCGGAATAAACCCAACACGAGATCTGATCTACGAGAGGTTGGTAGCAAGAAGGAGATCGAATCTCACCCTCGAAGAAAACCGTGAGCGTTTTGTCGAGGCAAGGGTTGGCTAGTCGATCCCCGCAACTAGACTTGTCTAGTCGCGAGGAGATGTATTATCCAAGCGCCGCACGAGCAACACCTCCGAGAGATCCACACGTACAGCTCGATGAAGACTCCACGTTCTTGATCCCGCAAGATGTGGTGGAGAGGCTCGCGAGATCAGCAGCACAACGACGGTGGTGTGGTGGTTATGGTGGAGATCCGACAGGGCTTCGCCAAGCGTCTGCGGAGGGAGAGGAGGAGGAGGTGGCGCGGCTAGGGAGGAGATGGGGGGGGCGGCGGCTAGGGCACCAAGGGGGTGCGGCAGCCCTCCCCTTTCCCCTCCTTATATAGGCGGCCAGGGGGGCTGTGCCCCTTGCTCCCTAGGGCCGGCGGCTAGGGAGGCTTGGTCCCCAAGCCAGGCCCCCTAGGGTTTTGGCCGTCCCCCCACTTGGGCTTTTAGCCCTAGCCCGCATGGGCCCTTTGGGGCCAGGTGGTGCGGCTGGCCCTTTAGGCCAGTCCACCACCCTTTATCACATGTGGGCCCCATACTCCTATGGGCCCCACTTCTAGACCCCTCTAGAACCTTCTAGAATATTCCGATACTTTACCGATAAATTCCCGAACCTTTTCGAAACCTCCGGAAACCACTTTCCTTATATGAATCTTATTCTCCTAACCACTCCGGAACTCCTCGTGACATCCGGGATCCTATTCGGGACTCTGAATCAATATTCTTTCTCACCATCATTTATCTCGAACCCTAACTAAATCGAACGTTAAGTGTGTGACTCTGCGGGTTCGTGAATATGTCATATTAATAGCGGGACCGGCATGCCCATATTAATTCCTACATATTCGATGAAGTACTTTACCAGTCGAACCACCATGTCCGAGATTCAATTAATCCATATACGATTCCTTTTGTTTCACGATATATTACTTGTCCGAGATTCAATCCACCGATATCTCCATATCAGATTAATCTCGTTCCCGACAAGTTCTCTTTACCCGTTCCCATATAATAGGATCCCTTATGACTAGCTACTTAGTCATATGCTTGCAAGCGTTTGGATACTATACTACCGAGAGGGCCCAGAGATATCTATCCAACTGTTGGACGAACAAATCCCAGTCTCGATTCATGCCACCCAACAACCTATCATCGGAGAACCTGAAAGCCACCTTTATAATCACCCAGTTACGAAGTGACGTTTGATGTCCACAAAGCACTCCTACGATAAGCGGGAGTAACATAACCTCATGGTCTAAGGAAACTATATTTGACATCTATTTAATTTGAGTCTTGTCCATCATATCATCTCCCATGATACAAACTTCGTTTATCAAGTGATTCATAAATCCATGATTAGGAAACGTCTAATCATCACTTTGATCAAACGAACTAGTCACAAGAGGAAAGACTAGGGACACATTACTGTTTATATTCCACACATGTATTTGTTTCTGATTAATACAATTCTAGCATGGATATAAACATATATCATGAACGGGAAATATGATAATCAATAACCTTTATTATTTCCTCTTGGGCATATTCCCAACAGTCTCCCACTTGCACTAGAGTCAATAATCTAGTTTACATTTGTAGCAATCTAACACCCATGGCCTCTCGGTGCTGATCATGTTTTGCTCGTGGAAGAGGTTTAGTCAACGGGTCTGCCACATTCAGATCCGTATGCACCTTGCAAATCTCTATGTCACCATCCTTGACATTCTCACGCAAATTGTGAAAGCGGCCCTTAATATGCTTGGTATTCTTGGGTGAAGTCGGGTCCTTGGCAACAACTATTGCACCTGTATTGTCACAGTACAGGGCCAGAGGTCTTGACGCACTTGGGACCACACTCAGCTCTAATAGGAACTCCTTCATCCAGACTGCTTCACTTGCTGCCGACGAGGCTGTAACATACTCCGCTTGAGTTGAAGATTTTGCCACCACGCTCTGCTTGGAACTCCTCCAACTCACAGCGCCACCATTCAGAATAAACATGTATCCAGACTGAGACTTAGAATCATCCGGATCTATGTCCCAACTAGCATCGACGTAACTCCTTACGACAAGCTCTTGGTCACCTCCATACACGAGAAACATTTCCTTAGTTCTATTTAGATACTTAAGGATATTCTTGACAGCTGTCTAGTGTTCCACTCCTGGATCACTTTGGTACCTACTAGTCAAACTGACAGCATGGCACACATCTGGTCTAGTACATAGCATGTCATACATGATAGAGCCTATCGCAGAGGCATAAGGAACATTGTTCATTATCTCTCTATCTTCTGCCGTAACAGGACTCTGGGTCTTACTCAAAACCTTTCCTTGCAACATTGGTAAGAACCCCTTATTTGAATTTTCCATTCTGAACTTCTTCAGAACCTTGTCAAGGTATGTACTTTGTGAAAGCCCTATTAGGCGCCTTGACCTATCTCTGTAGATCTTTATGCCTAAAATGTACGCTGCTTCGCCAAGGTCTTTCATTGAAAAATTCTTATTCAAATAAGCCTTTACACTTTCAAGCAGTGTAACATCATTTCCAATCAATAATATGTCATCCACATATAGTATCAGAAATGCAACTGAACTCCCACTCACTTTCTTGTAAATACAGGCTTCTCCATAAGTTTGGACAAATACAAACCCTTTGATCACCTCATCAAACCGGAGATTCCAACTCCGCGATGCTTGCTTCAGTCCATAGATGGATCTCTGAAGTTTGCATACCTTGTTAGCATCCTTTGGATCAACAAAACCTTCGGGTTGCACCATGTACAACTCTTCCTTAATATGACCATTAAGGAACGTAGTATTCACATCCATTTGCCAAATTTCATAATCATAAAATGCGGCAATTGCTAACATAATCCGAACAGATTTCAGCATCGCTATGGGTGAGAATGTCTCATCGTAGTCAACTCCTTGAATTTGTCGGAAACCCTTTGCAACAAGTTGAGCTTTATACACGGTGACGTTTCCGTCAGCGTCTGTCTTTCTTTTGAATATCCATTTGTTCTCAATAGCCTTACGGTCGTTCGGTAATTCCACCAAAGTCCATACTTGGTTTTCATATATGGATTCCATTTCGGATTTCATGGCTCCTAGCCATTTATCGGAGTCTGGGCTCATCATCGCTTCCTCATAATTCGCAGGTTCATCATTGTCCAACAACATGACACTCATGATGGGGTCGTGTCGATCAGGGGCGGTACGTTCCCTCGTTGACCTGCGAGGTTCAATAGCAGCTTTGACTGGAGCAGCATGATCAACATCATTTGCTCCTTCTTCAGGTGGCGACGGCTGCTCTGGAACACCTTCCAGTTCTGCGCTACTCGGCATCTCAAGAACAGGTTCGATAACCTCGTCAAGCTCTATTTTTCTCCCACTCACTTCTTTCAAGAGAAACTCCTTCTCTAGAAAGGAACCATTCTTGGCAACGAAAATCTTGCCCTCGGTTCTGTGGTAGAAGGTATACCCAATGGTTTCCTTAGGGTATCCAATGAAGACGCATTTTTCCGATTTGGGTTCAAGCTTATCAGGTTGAAGCTTTTTCACATAAGCATCGCAACCCCAAACTTCGAGAAACGATAACTTTGGCTTCTTGCCAAACCATAACTCATATGGAGTCGTCTCAACAGATTTTGATGGTGCCCTATTTAAAGTGAATGCGGCTGTCTCTAATGCATAGATCCAAAATGATAGTGGCAGATCTGTATGAGACATCATAGATCGCACCATATCCACGGTTCGATTACGACGTTCGGACACACCATTACACTGTGGTGTTCCGGGTGGCGTGAGTTGTGAAACAACTCCACATGTCTTTAAATGCATGCCAAACTCATAACTCAAATATTCGCCTCCACGATCGGATCGGAGAAACTTTATTTTCTTGTTACGATGATTCTCAACTTCACTCTGAAATTCTTTGAACTTTTCGAACGTTTCAGACTTGTGTTTCATTAAGTAAATATACCCATATCTACTTAAATCATCGGTGAAGGTCAAGAAGTAACGATATCCACCGCGTGCTGCAACACTCATTGGACCACACACATCGGTATGTATGATTTCCAACAAGTCTGTTGCTCTCTCCATCGTGTCGGAGAAGGGTGTTCGAGTCATCTTGCCCATAAGGCACGGTTCGCAAGTTTCAAATGATTCAAAATCAAGTGAACCCAAAAGTCCATCAGAATGGAGTTTCTTCATGCACTTTACACCAATGTGACCCAAACGGCAGTGCCACAAATATGTGGTATTATCATTATTCAGTTTGCATCTTTTGGCATCAATGTTATGAATATGTGTATCACTACTATCGAGATTCAGCAGAAATAAACCATTCCTCTCAGGTGCATGACCATAAAAGGTATTATCCATATAAATCGAAATACCAAAGTTTTCAAATTTAAATGAATAACCGTCTCGCAATAAACAAGATCCAGATACAATGTTCATGCTTAACGCATGCACATAATAACAATTATTAAGGTTTGAAACTAATCCCGAAGGTAAGCGTAGAGGGGGTGTGCCGACAGCGATGACTTCAACTTTTGATCCATTTCCGACGCGCATCGTCACCTCGTCCCTTGCCAAGCGTCGTCTATTCCGCAGCTCCTGTTTCGAGTTACATATATTAGCATCTGAACCAGTATCAAATACCCAGGTGCTACTATGATCACTTGTTAAATACACATCAATAACGTGTATATCATATATACCTTGTTTGACGGTGCCAGCTGTAACAGCCCCAGCTTTGTAATGAAAAATACCAAAAAAAATCCACTTTTGCATCATTGTTTGCATCATGGCATCCATATGAAATTGCTATTCTAACTATCCATCTATGCGAGCAATTAAAATGGGGAAGCAAACTTCCCAAAAATCCAAACCAAATGCAATTGCTCAACTTAGCAAACCAGTAATTTTGAACTTCCAAATTGTCCAGGAAGTTCAATCATCCAATTCTAATTATTTGGTAAATACAAATTATTAACAAGCAAGGAAATGAAATTGAGAATCCCAAACTAGTTAAATTCAAATCCTATTTTGAAACTCAGCTAAACCTTTCAAAAAATTCAAACTAAAATTATGGGGAGCTTCATTGTTATATTATGAGCCTCCCTGAATATTTTTACTATTTTTGGAAGTGCTTACGTGCTCCAAATACATACAATTTGGAAATATTCAAAATTGACCTTAATTAAACCCTATGGACAAATGTGCTGCAAAACATTTTAAATTGCAACACCAATTTTTGTGGAGGCTCTAGATGGTGAGAAGAGCCTACATGAATTTTTGCAGATTTTATAAAAATGGTCTAGTGCCTAAATTAAATCAATAATATAGCTCTTGGACCTTTTTGCAAATAAAGAAACTGGAGCCAGGGGGTTCTGCGAAATTCCTTCTTCTCTCCCTCACTGTGGCGACAGGGCCATCCCTGGCGCCATGCCGCCACCTCCTCGCCGCTGCCCATGCCGCCGTGCTGATGCTCCCTGTGGGTCAAAGACGCACGAGGGCGTTCACCTGCTTCCCCGCATTCCTTTCCCCTACCCGGTTCCCTCTCGACCCCTAACCCTAGCTTCCAGTGCTGCCGCCGCGGAGCCGACGCCGTCGCCGTCGAATCGTCACCGATTGAAGCCTCCCCGGAGCGAGCCGAGACCTCCATCCGCTCCGCCTCGCCGTCAGCTTCCTCCACGCCGGCGGAATCTTCCCGGGGCCGCGCGAATCGTCACCGTCGTTCGTTTCCCTCCCCCTCTGGTCGTTGTCGAGCCACTGCCTCCCCGCGCGAATCGCCGCCATCTCCGACCTCCACTGTCTTTGTCGAGCAACCACACGAAACCGGGGTGAGCTCCTTGTCCTTTTGGACTTTCCCTTCTCCCCCACCTCTTCCTCCCTCGCCTCACCGCCGTCGGGCGTCGCCGTCGTCTCCCTTGCCGAGTCCCCGGCCTAGGCACCGGCCTGTCCAGCCTGGAGGCCGGCTGGCTCGGGCTGCTGCCCGGCCTTGCTCTCGGCCTGGGCCGGCCAAAAGGCCGGTAGCCTCGGGCGCCCTCCCGGCCTCGAAGCCCAGCCTAGGCCAGCCAATGGCCGGTGTCTTCGGGAGCCCACCCGGTGTCGGAGAACTGTCCCAGGAACTGGGGGTGTCTCGAGAAGGATCGAGTAAGGGGCTGAACACGGAATCAAACAACCCTCAACGTGCTCCTGGCGACGGTGCTCGTCGGACTCGCTGCGGGACAGCACTGCAGAGATGGAACGCACGGTCTTACCCAGGTTCAGGGCCCTCTTGTGGAGGTAAAACCCCTACGTCCTGCTTTTGTGTATTGCACTGCTTGGAGAGTTCACAGTACAAGGAGATCTTGTCGAGCTCGAGGTGGCTAACAATGCCTACTTGCTAGTCTTCAGATCTAGGGTTTTTGGGTAGGCTCCTAGACTCCAAAAACCGAACCCTTTGCTTGGGCGCACCCCTTCTCCTTTTATAGGCGTCCTGGACCTCTTCTGCCCAAACATTTGGGCGGGAAGGGCTTCCACATGGCGACGAGGGAGGAGGCGCGGTGCACCGTAAAGGTGAAGTCCACCATAAAGGTAAAGCTCGTGGACGCGGTCCACGGCAGGGGAACGGCGTCACCAAAGCTGAAAAGGGGCACCGACCAGCTGGACGGTGGGCTGGCGCTTGCCGAGGTGGGAGGTGACCCACGGTGATGTCGTCCTTGGAGCGTAGCTGCAGACGGTTCCCTTATCACCAAAGAGGCAATACTCGTTGTCCGCTTTGCTTGGCTCCGCTTTGTTGACTGCTTTATACATGGAAACAGCAACTGCGGCGTCATCGTCATCGCGCGTAGGCACGCGCGTCACTCTGCACATGGTGCAGAGCCCATGTGCACTCTGCCGCTGGGGCAGAGATAGCTTCACGAGGAAAGCGCTTCGCGAGGCGAAAAGCCTCGCCGAGCCCTTCAGCTTGGTCCTTAGCAGAATTGCGGGCGGCGTCGGAGACGCCTTGTCGAGGAGCGATCCCTCGCCAAGGGAGAGAATCCTTGGCGAGGAGAAAAAACCTTTCGCGAGGGGAAAATCCTCGCGAAGCTCGCCAGGCTTGGAGAGCCTGGTCTTTAGCGAAAATCATCCAAAGAATCTTGTGGGCCCTGGCAGGCCGGCCCGTGCTACCCTGGTTTCCACTGTGCCGACAGTAGCCCCCGGGCCCGCGACGGGCACGACGAGGCCCATGGACGAAGGCGAAGCGTCGAGGGGCCAAAGATGCCTGACAGGGCCGCGACACGTGGCACGCAGCGGTTGCACCCGCGGCCACGACCTCCTCGGCTCCAACAGGCGACGTGGCGGGGCCCGCCACGACTCGGGAGCCGGTCAATAAAGCCTGGGCGCGCAGGCAGCGCCCATTACTTCTCCCATAACTTCTCCGCACACTTCTCCCCACGCCTCCAATCTCTCCAAAGCGCTCCAGCTCCAGAGCCCTCGTCTTCTTCTCCGGTGACCGATGGCGCCCAAGAAAGCAGCCACCGACCCGAAGGGCAAGGCCACGGTGCAGGCGGGCACGTCTGTGGCGATGGCGCGCGCCGCTGCTCTCGAGGGAGCGCTGCCGCGGACGCGAGTCACCGCGGCAACGATAGCGACGGTGCGCCACCTGGCGGCGGCGAGAACCAACGAGCACGGCGCCACCGAAATGAGGCCGGCCGGCAGCAGGCTCGCCGAGGCGTTCTACCCCATCTTCCTCCATACTCTCTACGCCGGCCTGGTGCCACCATTCTCCGACTTCCTCCTGGCGATCTTGGAGGTGTACCAGATCCAACTGCTCCATCTTCATCCCAATTCCATCCTCATCCTCGCCATCTTCGCCCACTTCTGCGAGGCCTACCTCGGCATCCGCCCCTCGGTGGCACTCTTCCGCAGCTTCTACTCTCTTCGGAACTCCGCCCAGGGCGAGCGGCTTGGGTGCGTCTCCTTCCGCATCGCCGACGCCAGGAGCGAGAATTACATCCCCATCGCGTGGTGCGGTGAGGACGCCATCACCAAGGTGACGAAGAAGGTGGATAAGTTCCGCGAGAAGTGGCTCTTCGTTGACGCCAAGGCCACACACCCCCTCCTGGAGGTGCCTGAGGGGCCCTCGAGGAAGTGGGCGCGCTGGGCGAGCGCGGACTTCAGGGGATCGAGGCTTGACGTGGTGTACGAGTATATCCGACGCATTCGCGAGGCAGGGGTCACCGGCCAGATGGTGGCAAAGGACTTCACCAGGCGCCGCATCGCCCCCCTCCAACAGCACGCCGAGCCGGTGTGGCGATACGACGGCAAGAAGGACGCAATGCGGCTAAGCAGGGACGGCTTCGCGCCTGAGGTACTACGCCAGATCATGGGCGTCCTCTTCACGACGTCGGAGATCCCGTCCGCAAAGAAGGAGGCGGCCAAGCCGCTCATCTGCTTCGCCGAGGAAAGCATCGCGGAGCAGCGCGCGCACATGCCCACGTTCGACGAGTGGGGAATCGTGCCCGCTGGGCACCGCGGGCCTCGCCCTAACCCATGGGCGGCGGAGCCGGAGTACATGGACGAGCCTCCGGAGCCCGAGGAGGCTGAGGGGTCCGCCGAGGAGGAGGCCTCGAGAAGCGAGGACCCCCTTGACGATGACGAGGCTTCGAGGGGCACTAACCCCGTTGGTGAGGACATCGGCTCGTCGAGGAGCGTTCATGCTGAGGTGGACCTCCAGGTGCTCTCCTCCAGCGACGAGGAGGATGCCTTCCGCGTCGTTCGCTCCCAGCGCGCCGAAGAGGAGGAGACGAGCGGCGACGGGAGAGGGCGCTGCGAACCCCGCTCCAAGGCCGTCCATGACAGGAGGGCCGCAACCGCGAGAGACACCCCTCGTGCGGAGACAGGAGCGGCTCGGGAGGAGGCCGGAGCAAGCCACACCCAGCCACCCAAGGCGAAGAAAAGGGTGTGGGTGATGGCCGGCGAGTAAGTCTTTGATTTTTCTTTTTCCCTCAACATCTTGCTTCCGAGACAACCCTCCTTGAAGGATCATCTTGTCTTCCTTTCAGGCAGCCTGCGGAGCCAAAGAGGCGGCGGCTCCACAAGCTTGGAGAGACCGCCGGCGTCGTCGCGGAGACGCCTGCGGCTGGCGAGCCGCAGCAGGCAGTTGTTCCTCCCGTGGTCGAGGACCGCGCGGAGGCGGTGGTGGCTGAGGAGGCCACGCTGTCGCCGATTCGGGCGGCGACTCCTCCCGTGGCGGAGCACCGCGCGGAGGAGGAGACCGTAGAGGCGGCGCCGTCGCCAACCAGGGCGGCGACTCCTCCCGCGGTCGAGCACCGCGGGGAGGAGGTGGTAGAAGAAATGGCACCGCCGTCGCCAACAAGGACGGCCATTCCTCCCGTCGAGACGGAGGAAGAGAGGATGGATGAGGAGATCATCCTGGAGCCGTCCCCAACGGGGGGGAGGCTCCTCCACAAGGGGCCGATGTGCCCGAGGCCGCGGCGGACGCGGCCGTCGCGGAGGGGGCCGGAGGCGCCCCAGAGGAGCAGGAGCCGGAGGCACCGCCGGAGCCCACTGGTGCTGAAGCCGAGCGCGAGAGGGCGCCCAGCCCCCAGAGGGCAACCGAAGCGAGCGCCGAAGGAGGCGCCCACACAAGCCCCCGGATCGCACCAGAGGCGGTCGTGGGCCCGAGGCAGGAGGCCCTGGGCGCCTCGGCGAGTATTGAGGACTCCGCACCCAGCAGCAGTGCGGGGGCCTTGGCGCTGCAGGGGTCGCGGCGCCAAGCAATTCGTCGCCGGGTCATCCTCAACCAGGCGCGCGAGCACTCGACGGGCTGGAGGGGCAGCTCGCCGAAGAAGAGAACGCTCTGGCAGAGGAAAAGGCAAGGCTCAGCGAGGCCTGGGCCCTTCTCCACGAGAGAGTGGAGGTGTGCCGCCGGTGGGACGCGGCGGCCCAGGCGGAGCGCCAAGAGGCCCTCCGCTTCGCCAAAGAGACCCGCGACAGTGTCAAGCGGGAGGCGCAGGAGGTGATGGAGGAGCTCGACGCCGCCAGGGAAGCGCTCGAGGTGGAGACCGCCTCCAAGCATGACGAGCTGGCGGCCGCGGAGCAGAAGTTTGCTGCCGACTCCGAGATCACCCGGGCCAGCCTGAAGGAGCTCCGCGAGCTGCTTGATGCCCGCGAGGGACAGCTGGCGCCCCGCGAGGCGGAGCTGGTGCGGCATGAGGAGGAGCTCTCCCTCCGAGAGAAAGAGCTGCTCAGGCGCGAGGAGCAGGTCCAGCTGCTCGAGAAGGACCAGGCCACCCGCGAGGGGCAGCTGCAGGAGCGTGAGGGTCGGGTGGCCACCGACGAGGCCAACCTCACGGCGGAGCGGAAGAGGCTCCAAGAAGAGGCTGACCTCAAGGTCAAGCTCGTCCGCGAGGGCCTCGCCAAAGAGTACGACGAGAAGGTCGCGAAGCATGAGGACCGCCTCAAGACCAAGCGCAAAGAGTTCAAGAAGCGCATCAAGGAGCTCGAGCAGGAGGAGAAGCGGTTGACCTCTTGCCTCGAGGTCTCTCGGGAGGCCCAGGCTCGCGCGGAGGGGAACGCCTTCGCCCTGGAGAAGGACCTGGACGAGCTCCGGCAGCAGGTGGGGCCGGCCGCGGCTCGCGCGGAGCAGGCACGGGACCAGCGCCAGGTTGACCGGTTCATGACGCGCCAGCGCCAAAGCATTCTCCAGAGCTTGGTGAGCCGCGTGCGCGCGGTCAGGAACGATCTGAGGATCGACGTCCCCTCCTTCTCCGCAGC